>OU015490.1:120671748-120685401 GCA_907164885.2 Dolomedes plantarius
TCGCGCACCTACGATTTGTCCGCGATCGAAGGCGTCTAAATCAGGCAGTTTACCCATACTGGCAATTCCAACAACTAATTCAGAACAACCACAGTACGCGCTATATATGCAGTTACCACAGCGCCCTCACTTGCGCATACATGATGCGCAGCACTACACAATTTGCATAGGCTTTGCTATCCCTAATTCATTGGCACTTCAGTATATATATATATATATATATATATATATATTGTTAAGTTGAATAAATGAATTCATATTAAATATGCTCTTAAAAAAATCATGTTTTCTCTTGAAAAGTATGAAAAATCCATACTATGGTTTCCGTGTCAAAACCCCATACTCTGCGCTCGTGCCATCTATTGGCGGCGACGAAATGTGAGACACATTTTTAACACTGAGCTTCCCGTCCTTCTGTAGCTTCATGATATATATATATGACCTTGAGCTAGCCTTATGCTGGCGTGTCAACTTTCGGAGCTGATATATATATATATATATATATATATATATATATACATATTCTATATATTATTTAATAGAGATCAATTATATATGTTTCATTAAAATAGAATTAAAAAAAGAGACTGTTTTTACCTATAAATTCAGGCTCGAGGTACCTAGTGGTAGCGCTTTGGGCTTCGGACTTCGGGTGCTACGTTCGAATCGACAAACGCCGTTGAGTGTTGAAGTGCGCTATAGATTCGTAGGTTATTAAATCTTTCTAGAAAAAGGAACATCTTTATTTATATATTAGTTTGGAGAGTTACAAAGCCGTGTTTACAACACGGCTGCCTTGCTCGGACTAAACAGTGGATGTGAGGGAGGAATTTTTCTCTCAGTGCGAAGGCGGCGAAGGATCGCTTAAACATTGCACTTAGGTATAATAAACAACATTAAGTACCTTCGTGTAAATGCCGGATATGGGCACGTTAAATTCGTAGATTGAAATGTCTTTCCACGAGGTCAATGGATGGGGAAGGTGAGAGTCATCTAGTTAGTAGTCAACAGTGTACACGGTTCTGTTCGAATGTCTCAGACAAAGTTCTGCCGCATCAGCCAAAACAAAGCTCATAAGATCAATCTAACCAAATAAAGTGACACTGAAAGCAACGAATATTATCAGCTGTAATTTTAATTTTGAATCACTGAACGAAACGTTCCAACTCAGTGTAACTCAAATGACAATCCCACGCAGTAAAAATATCTGGGTCGATCAGCCTTTACAAATATTATACAGTCTTTGATCATGAACCTTGAAATAAAAGGACGTTGTTAGTTTGAAAAACCGACGATAATGAAAAATAGACATTTTGAAGGATGTAGAAACAAACACGAAAGGTCCGTATATAAACGTAAAGTCTTATAATGAAAAAATATGTGCATTTTGAACAAGTTTCCCCAAAAAATGTCGCGTTTACAAAATTATTATTTTTTAACTCAATTTTTATTTTTCCATAAACTAAAATTATAGAATAAAAACCATGAAACAGCAAGTTCAAAATATGAAAAAATATTACCAGAGAATCAAAATTTTAATAACGCTGAAAAAAAATTCGCAATACATAAAACGGAGAATTTTTTTTTCATTATGTGACTGTCGTTCAATTTCGCGTTTATGCGGGAATGTTTCCTTAAAAAATTTTTTTCAATTATTTGAAATTCGTTATATTGAGACACATTGATAAAATGTAGATAGATAAATTTTAATATTTTAACTGGGATAAAATACCTCTCATTCAAAATCATTATCATGCATTTTTCTCTAAACGCCCTATCTCAATCATGGTGACTCTTACTTTCTATACATCTTAATTTTTAATTAAAAATAAGCAGTACTAAATCCTTTATTCAGACTGTAACCATCTCGCCTAAACTGCATTTTTAATCTTTTTCGCTGATATATCATACTGTCATTCCTTCAAAGACTGCTGTCTTTCCATAATGATTAGTTTTGTACGGTATTTAAAATAGCAACACCGACATTAGCTATTTTTTCTTGACGCATTTTTTTTTTGCGTCTTATATAAATATGAAACCCATCATTTTCAGATGTTTCCTTAACGTGTCTTTCAAAAGAGGGATGATGCATTCTCTAAAATTTTACCTCACATTTTATAAGGATTAATGACTGGAATATAGAATTAGATAACAAAAGTTTGGGACTGATATTTAAAATGAGGAATTTTCTATTGTGTGATATAAGCAGGCGTTGAAAAACTTATTAACTCATTAAGCACTGATAATGATTGCGATTAATCTATGCTTGAATAGTTGCAATCATTAGCAGTTACTCAATTAGTTCAAACTGTTGTTGCTTACCAGCTTATATACTACACTGGTGTAAGAAATTAAGAGAATTTGCAGACTTGGTCGATTATCTCTAGAACTACTGTACCGATTTTAAAGAAATTTGATATGTACATACATTGATACAATACAAAACAAATAACCATTCAATAATTGTAATACACACGCATGATCGTGCGTAACACTCTTTGGAGTCGGAAAGTATGAAACAGCGGTTGCAGAATAAACAAAAGATGGGTTAATAGATCGGTTAATGGGGGGTATGGTCCCATCTTACAGATACACAGGTCTCGCAGCGTGATTTCATACTTGAAATAAGGCAGTTTATCATTTCCTGTGGCAATTGGTCACACTCGTTCAGCAACGCTGTTTTCATTCCCTGGATGGTTCTCGGAGGGGGGTTGCGAGTTGCAATTGCCCTCCCCTGAGCGTCCCAGACATGCTCTATAGGGTTAAGGTCTGGAGATCTGGCTCGCCAATCCATCCGGCGAATATCCTCTAGAAATTCGTCGACCAGAAGAGCTCTATGTGGCCTCGCGTTATCGTCCATTAAAATGAACTCAGGGCCAACTGCACCCCTGAAAAGGCGAACATAGGGCTCCAAGACCTCATCCCTGTACCCCACACCAGTCACAGTGCCTCTTTCAAAGACATGGAGAGGTGTGCGGCCATACAACATGATGCCTGCCCATACCATTAAACCTCCTCCGCCATAATGGTCGATTTCGCGGACATTGGAGGGTAGGAAGCGGGTTCCTGGTTCTCTCCATATGAACGTATGGCGAGAATCGGTGTTTAGGCTGAAACGGGACTCATCAGTGAAGAGAACGGTCGCCCATTGATCCATGCTCCAATCTCTATGCTCTCTGCACAAGGATAAACGGATTCTCCTGTTCGTAGAAGTGAGCGGGACGCAAACAGCAGGTCTTCTTGCAAACAACCCTCTCTCATGAAGTCTTTTGGAAACAGTCACCCTTGATACACGGGTTCCTGTGGCTGCATACAAGTCACGAGAGAGCTGAGAAGCTGTAGCACTCCTGTTACGCCTCGCTATAATCGACAAATGGCGATCTTCTCTGGCCGTCGTGGCTCTTGGACGACCTTGCCCAGGCTTTCTCTCGATGGATCCGGTATCATGGAACTGTTTCCATAAGTTACACACGATTCTTGGCGTTAAATTGAACTCTCTACAAATTTGGACTTGAGATTGGCCTGCTTCTAGCCTCCACACAATTCGCCACCTCATTCCATCATCTAAACGTTGGTGGTTACTCATTTTTACTGTTACAATTTGAAATTAACCGATTGCTGCAAAATAACACCATCTATTAATCCATTTTTTGTTTATTCTGCAACAGCTGTTTCATACCTTCCGACTCCACCAAGTAATGCGCACGATCATGCGTGTGTATTACAATTATTGAATGGTTATTTGTTTTGCATTATATCAATGTATGTACATATCAAATTTCATTAAAATCGGTACGGTACTTCTAGAGATAATTGACCAAGTCTTCAAATTCTCTTAATTTCTTACAACAGTGTATTAGCTGTTCAGTGTACTGAAGAAGTAGATAGAGATACGTAATTTTCTATGACATTACGTAATAGTAAAAGTTACTCTGTGACTAGATGCTGTGAAAGCTTCTAAAGAATCTTTATATATTCAATGTGATATTACATTAAAAGTATCATTTTGAACGCAGTATAACCATTGTCATAAAATCTCCTGGACTGTTTTTGAATTCTCTTCCTGTGATACTCAAACGCAAGAAATGGGGGTTATACAGTCAGCGGATATGGGATCTGAATACATATGACTTTCGAAGTGTTTCCATATAAACTCACTAGGTGGCAGGGCTTTGCTTAGCAACTCACTGTTCGGCTTGTCGGCGCACTTTGTTGGAAGTTATACGAGGAATGTGATGGACGCGGATTCCAAGTACAGAATGAGTTTCAGATCCGAGTTAAGCTAGGGGAATTCCCTAGGGCAGAGGTGGGGAACCTTTTTACCATTAGAGGCCACATGTAAATTAGGTAGTAATAAAGGAGGCCGCATAAGCTGATGAACCTATAAATGCGACTTTTATGAAATTATTATAGTTAGATATAGTTTTAACAATTTGGTGCATTATAGAGAAAAATTACAAAAATATTAAGTCCTCATTTATTTATTATTTGACATATTAAGTTACAATATAAAATATTTTTGTATTCACATAAGGATGAAAACTTGTTATAACATTAATCATTAATTATTATTTTTTTACAGAAAAAATAATACGTTTTAACGTACATGGAGTCAGTCACAACAATATTAGTAAGAAAATAGTTTTTGTGTAGAGATCATATAACATGTCTGGTAGTATTGCTAAGAAACTCTGAGCATTAAATTGCATATAAAGTGTAGTTAAAGTATCATTCAATCAAGGTAAACGAAGCTCATTTGGATAAATATACAATTGTAGCGACTTTAGACTAGAATTTCAAAATGTGAACTTTATGTTGGCCGACACTGTACATACATTCATGCCGTTCTTTATTTAATTCTATTGATTTGGAAATTGTTGTAATCTATAAAATTAAATATTAATTAATACAAGTGATAGCTTTTATGAAGGCCGTAAGAGAAGATCACGGAGGCCGCGCGTTCCCCACCTCTGCCCTAGTTGTATCTCTGCTTCACCACACCCTCCATAATCTCCCGACATGTCGCTGTGGAAAAGAGAAGCGTCATAAAGATATTGCAGCAATCCAAACGCCTGTGACACATGAGAGGCATCCCGGATGAAATTTCCTCTGTTTGCTTCAATGACCTCCAGAAACGGTCGCAGCTGTGCATAAATATCCGAGGGGACTAACTTTGACAAGACCTAGGACCATTAGTTGCCATGTCAAACAAATTATATTTTTAAGACCTGAGTCCTGGAACTTTTCTAACAAATGTATATAATCTAGTAACCATTTGTGTGTTTTTAAATCACTGGAAAAAATTTTCGTTCAGATAAGGTTGACATTTTTATAAGAAACCTGTTAAGAGCATATTTAAAATTTTTTATAGTTTAAGAATGTATACTGAATACAAAAATATGTTTTCATAATTGGGATGATCGTCCTTAGTAGAAATTTCAGTTTCATTATTGTGTCTTTTATTGATAAAAGAAGCTTTAAAAAGGAAAAAGATCTTATTAATTTTAAATGTTTCTTTCCTTCATAAACATTTCTTTTATTTTCTGTTGGAACATCTATATCTTACACAATACAAAAGGAAGTTTTCTTCTCTTAACTAAAATACAATTTCTCAAAACTGGTTAGAAGAATAACGTTTTAATATCCAAGTCAGTAGCAACGGATTAAAACAGTATTTATTAAAATTGGACCATTCATGATCGGGTTATAGATTATTTATTTATATATACGGAGAAACTTTTCTAGCCGGCCACGCCTCTAAACGGCCCTATTTTCTTCAGAACCGATTAAGAACCCTATAGAGCCAATGTTATGGAAATAACATCTTTTCAGAGGCCACCTCTTCAAAACGGCCATTTTTTTTCTCTCAACCATTACTGGCCGCCATAGAGAAGTTTCACTGTAATTCATTTTGTTCATCATTATTTCTCAAGATTACTGCTGCCATCTTTCGCCTGAAACAGAAATATTTTGTATTCGGGGGAAAATTTCTTGAAAGTTTTATTTTTTGGAAAATAAAGAAATAACTTTGATAACGTTGGTATTTCTTTGAATTTTTAATGATAGGAGTAATAGAGGAACCAGTGGGTGACAAGTGTTTATGTGGGTGATTAAATTCAAGACTTTAATGAAATAGTTTCAAAATCTGAATAGATTGAATTATTTGATAAATATTTCTCCAAATTAACCTTCAGTTCTGTGTAACACTGGTACTTCTTCGAATATTTAATAACCTGAGTAATAGAGGAATCAGTGGGTGAGAGGTGTTTTTGTGGGTGACTAAATTCAAGACTTTAATTGAAATAGTTTCAAAATCTGAATAAATTGAATTATTTGATCAATATTTCTCCCAATATTAACCTTCATTTCTAAGCAACATTAATATTTCCTTGAATTTTCAATATCATGAGTAATAAAGGAACAAACGGGTGACAGGTGTGCTTGTGGGTGACTAAATTCAAGACTTCAATGAAATAGATTCAAAACCTGGATAGATTGAATTATTTGATCAATTTTTCTCCAAATTAACCTTCGGTTTTGTGCAACACTGCTGTTTCTTTGAAATTTTAATAACCTGAGTAATAGAAGAATCAGTGGGTGACAGGTGTTTTAGTGGGTGAATAAATTCAAGACTTCAATGAAATGTATTGTAAACCTGAGTAGATTGAATTATTTGATCAATTTTTCTCCAAATTAACCTTCAGTTCTGTGCGACACTGATATTTTTTTGAAATTCTAATAACCTGAGTGATAGAGGAATCAGTGGGTGACAGGTGTTTTTGTGAGTGATTAAATTCAACACTTTAATGAAATAGTTTCAAAATCTGAATTGATTGAATTATTTGATCAATATTTCTCCAATATTAACCTTCATTTCTAAGCAAGATTGTTATTTCTTTGAATTTTCAATAACATGAGTAATAGAAGAGCCACTGGGTGACAGGTGTTTTGTGCGTGACTAAATTCAAGATTTCAAAGAAATAGATTCAAAACCTGAATAAATTCAATTATTTGATCAATTTTTCTCCAAATCAACCTTCGGTTTTGTGCAACACTGTTATTTCTTTGAAATTTTAATAACCTGAGTAATAGAGGATCCAGTGGGTGACAGATTTTTTTTTTTTTTGGGGGGGGGAGGAGACTAAATTCAAGACTTCAATGAAATATATTCAAAACCTGAATAGATTGAATTATTTGATTAGTTTTTCTCCAAATTAACCTTCAGTTCTGTGCAACACTGGCATTTGTTTGAAATTTTAATAACCTGAGTAATAGAAGAACCAATGGGTGACAGGTGTGTTTGTGGGTGACTAAATTCAAGCCTTAAATGAAATAGTTTCAATTTTACTTACTTATAATCACTTCATCTCCGTGACATTTTTTGAGACACATATTCATCGGGGCCGTAAGAAAAGGGAGGGGCTGAGCTTTCTCTAATAATCATTGTCAACCCTCATCCCCGAATAAGATTCAAAATATCAAATGCATAAATAAATTCTTCATTTGCGTTTTAATTCACTCTTATCCTATTAAATTTTTTTGGTCGGAAGCCGGCTTTCACACCTTAAATTTTCTCTTGAAAAACATCACAACCATTTCTGAATGGAATATCGCTAATTTTTAAGCCATTTAAGCCTTCGCTTTTAGATGCGACAAAAATCTAAAAATTTCGCGAAATCGAATCTCCCTGATTTAATTAATTTGCTGCAATTACAGATTATTCATGGCTTAGTGCAGGCGCAAAACTCCTTCTATTTTCTTAAATTTTCTGAAGAACGAACAAAATTGAAATAAATTTCAATACAGTTTTTAAGTTTTAAAGATAATATTTTAGAAAAGATTAACAGAATTTCAGAGAAGATAGAAATTGTAGTCCTTAAAATATTCATGTATCGTTAAATGTTTTCAAATTAAATATTCCCCATTTGGGAATTAACTCACGTTAAGAGTACTTTATTGAATTAGCACAGAACTACTAATGATAATGCATAAATTTTATGGGAATCCTTTTGCTTAAGATATTCTAAATTTTTCAACAACAACAAAGATCGTACTACCTTGTAATTTGAGCTGTCACTGTACCATCCGTTTATTTTATAAAAAATGGTTTTTCTTTTCTTCTTCTAAAAAATCCGTAGTATGGTTTGCGTTTCCTGTTGTTCATTAGTTCAAATTTTACATAGATAAGGAAATTTTTGTTATTATTATGAAGAAATAGGAGGCTTGAATAGTTCACATTTATTTGCTAATATTTTTTATCAATGTTTCGAAATAACTACACAGTTTTAAAGGACGTTGATTCCTTTGAGTTTTAATACAAACAATACTTTTGTGATATTGGATTTTGATCATTACCCATATTTGTGCTTAAATTGCTTATTTATGACACAATGTTTTAAATCCCAAGTCGTGTTCTTTATTGGCAGGTTAACACCCTGATTTTTAGACTTTTAATTTAAGGTATATTTTTAATAATTTATTTGAGGTTCATTTTGTCTTCACGCAAATCCCCGCTTTAGTGTAAAATACTGGAACTACATTCGGTCTGTTTTCAGCTAATACCTCTTGTGGAGATCTAGTCTTGTGTCTCAGAAATGTCAGCTAATGTACGGCATACCATATTTGCTCCATATATGCACATCGATATAGAGCAAAAATATAAAAGGCGGAATGTTCACAATATTGGAAAATATATTATGAAAAGTAATGTGATAATTTTTATAAAAGATAATTTCAGTTTTATATTTCCAAAAATATATACCCTGTATACCATATTTGCTCCATACGTGCACATATAGAGCAAAAATATAAAAGGAGGAATGTTCAATATATAGAAAAATATATTATGAAAAATAATGTGATAATTTATCTAAAGGTAATTTCAGTTTGATATCTACAAAAATCTATATACCATATATGCCATATTTGCCTTATACATGCACATCGATATAGAGCAAATATATAAAAGGATGAATGCTCAGTCTATTGAAAAATATATTATGAAAAATAATGTAATATTAATTCTAAAGGTAATTTCAATTTTATACCTTGAAAAATATATTCCATATCTACCATATTAGCTCCATATATGCATACCGATATGGAGGAAAAATAAAAAAGGAGGAATGTTCAAAATATTATGAAAAATATATTATGAAAAGTAATGTAGTAATTTTTCTAAGGGTAATTTCTGTTTTATATCTTCAAAAATATATACCATGTATACCATATTTTCTCTATACATGCACATCGATATAGAGAAAAAATATAAAAGGAGGAATGTTCAATATATTGTCATGAATTTATACAAGAAAAGACTGTTTGTAATATAGTTCAATGCAAATATTAATTTATATCACTCACTACATTTTTATAATCTATTTTTCTTAGAATGTCATAGTTGAACCAATAATTGGAATTTCCGGAATGCATTGAAAGAAATATAATCAACACTGTATTTCATTGTCTTTAGCTATATATGTATGTAATATAATGTCATAGTTAAAGAAATACCGTAGTTGAATCAATAATTGTAATTTCACGGGAGCTTTAAAAACAGTATCAACAATACTACATTTCATTATTTCTAGCTGAAGTTTTCCAAAACAACCGAGCTGTCTGGTGGTGTCCCGACGGCAAAAAACTTGCTTACGGTGTCTTCAATGATTCATTAGTTGATGTCATGACTTATCCATGGTATGGATCCTACGAGGATAGCAAGAATGTTTACCCACAGACAATCAAGCTCAGGTATCCGAAGGTGAGTAATCAAGGACTGAACTAATTACAGGTCCAATTTGAGGATGATATTGGGTCGTCGCATGCTGTAAAATACTTTAAAATGTGTTAATTCTTTTACCAATTCTATTGATACATTAGATATTTTAGATTAAATATTTGCCATGGAATTTCTTAGTGCAAGATTATGGTTGAATTGCGTCTAATTCCAACGCTCGAGTTTAATATTAAAATGTTAAAATTATCGGGCAAAGCAAACGAATTAGTCATACGTTTTAGAGAAAGGTTGGGATTGGTTTAGCCCAGCGTACCCTTGACACGTACATTACGGAGAATGCAAATGAGGCAAACCAACAGACTAAAGCATGTTAAAATGAATTTGTTAACTTTAGCTTACGGGGTTCATTTTTCCAATTCCCTCTTCAGAACGGGACATTTCATCCCCCTTTGTAAGTAATGTCATAAAGGGGGTTATATAGTATATATATATGTATATTTATATATATATATATATATATATATATATATATATATATATATATATATATATATATATATATATATATATATATATATATGTGTGTGTGTGTGTGTGTGTGTGCTTATGTGTGTGTGTGTGTATGTGTGTATGTATATATATATATATAAAATATTCATTCTTGGACCTGTATTCTTGGGATAGATGTTATCCCACCCCGAAAGGAAAAGGGTAATAATTGGAAGCTTGTGTTCGAATAACTACTAATTCCTATGCAAAATCTTATCGTTAGAATGTCAAAATTACCCGTCAAAACAACTAAATTAGCCATAAATATTACAGAGAATGCGTCAGAAAATTTGTCTACATTCCATAGCGTTTTCTGTTATCATTGATTTAGATATTTTTTGGTAATTAACTTACCTAGAATTCTTTTTAATTCGCTTATCCAGGGCATGTTTCCCAATAGGAATTCGTCTTATGCTGGTCAAACCAAGCTAGCCCTCGACACGCGCATTACAGAGAATGCGCATTTCGGAAACCAATACACTAAAGCATATGAAGTAAAAATGAATTTGTTAAATGCAAGCTTACGTTTTAATGTCTATTAATTTCTATGCTAATGCTTAACGTTAGAATGTCAAAATTATCCGTCATAACAACTCAATTAGCCATAAATATTAGAGAGAATGCGTCAGAAATTTTTTTTCTGCATTCCATCGAGTTTTTGCCTATCACGCATTTAGATATTTCTTGATTATTTACTTACCTATCATACTTTTAAATTCACGTGTCCACGGCCCGTTTAGCAATATGAATTTGTCTTATGCTGGTCAAACCAAGCGGGCCCTTGACGCGCAATGCAGAGAATGCGTATTTCGCAAACCAATAGATTAAAGCATATGGGGTAAAAATGAATTTCTTCAGTGCAAGCTTGTGGTTGAAATACTAATAATTCCCATGCTAAATCTTAAAGTTAGAATGTCAAAATTATTCGTCACAACAAGTCAATTAGATATAAATATTACACGCGCATTATAGAGAATGCGCTGGGGCAAAACAACAGACAAATTCATAACAGATAAAAATGGTTTAGTGCAAACTTACGGTTGAATGTCTATTAATTCTTATGATAAAGTTTAACGTTAGAATGATTAGCCACAGCAACCCAAACAGTCATAAAGAATAGAGAGAAAGCAGAGTAAAATATTAGAGAAGGGTTGTAATTGGACCCTACAATTTAATTGCAGTTACAACCGTAATGACTGAAACTATCTAATTCTAATTTTATTGTAAACATTTATTTTCTGCTCATATTCGCATAGCTAACGGACTGCTAACCATCTCATGTTTCCCTTAAGGAACCTTTTTGGGTATATGGTAATGTAGAACAGCATAAATTCAGATTATGATGTACAAAATATAGTGAAGTTATAATACCCACACAACAAATTTTTTCCACTTCTAATTTCAGCCTGGAAGAACGAATCCAAAAGCAAGCCTATGGGTGGCGGATTTTACGCAGTCTCTCCCAGTTACAGAAGAATTGATGCCACCAGATGAGATTAAAGACGAGTAATATTCAAAAACATTTTAACTAAAAAAATGACGTAACATTCTTGTAACGAAACCATTTGCATGTTTTCAAAATATGGACTGTAGCCATTACATTATTGAGCAGAATGTTTAACTACGACATAATTATTAATCTAGTTTATTAATACGTTGAATTTCAGAATAAAATTATAAACATTATTAATATAATTTTATTCCTATGGATATTTTTAAAAATTTATAAGTGTTTCAATTGTATGATTTTTTTTCCTTCATATTTTCTCTCTGAATATATGAATGGGAAAAAATATATTAAAAACAAAGGTAAGCAGATAAAATTAAGCATAGATTTTTTTAAAATTAATAACAGAACCAAATATGTCCCTTTTAATTGTCATTTCTAGTTCATATTTCAATCCTTATTGAATCTAAACTGAGCCTAATAAATCACGGAATAATTTCTAGGCATTTTCTTGAGACTGAAAAGATGGCTAAATAGAAGTGCATGTAGATAAAGTGACTGTTCTTTTTTTACCACAAAACTTCAATACCATAGAACATTTTGAAAACACAAAACTTAGGAAAAAAAATAAAAACTATTTCTTGAAGATGATCGGATATTTTAGAAAAATCGTCATTTTCAAATCACTTTCACACACACACACACACACACACACACACACATATATATATATATATATATATATATATATATATATATATATATATATATATATATATATATATATATATATATATATATATATTATATATATATGTATATATATATATATATATATATATATATGTATATATATATATATGTACATATATATATATATATATATATATATATATATATATATATATATATATATATATATATATATATACAGTGGAACCTCGCATAACGAGCATAATTCGTTCTAGAGTCTTACTCGTAATGCGAAACACTCGTTAAGCGAAACAATTTTTCACATATAAATTAATGTAAAATACGATAATGCGTTCCCTGCCAAAAAATACTCAAAATTTTTTAGATGTGATATTTATTATTTAAAGAAAATTACTTATACATAAATTCTTAAGGAGCAAAATCATCCATATATAGTTTATTATTTACGAATTTATGACATATGTCTAATTTATTTACTAGAAAGCTATCTAGTGACATTTGTTTTTCTCGGCGCTTCAAAATTTGCTGAAAATGTGTCACCGCATTGTCATTGAATAAATTTATAGCGCGCATAGCCACCGTCTTTATCAGGGTGATGCTTTGTAACTTACGATGCAACAGTTTTCCATGCTTTCATCATTTCTTTTATTGCGCGAGAAGATTGTTTCGTTGCTGTTTCTTCTTCCTTCTCCACTGACAAACTCTCCTCTACAACTTCTTGCTGTAAAAGACACTGCAATTCTATTAGCTGATCGGTGGTCAGCTCTTGGTTGTGCTCTTCCACAAGCTCCTCAGTATCATTGTTATCCTCCAGTCCCATGATATTTGCTTCTCGAACCTTCCATGACTACCCTTAAATACTTATTTTTCGGCCGTTGATGATCCTGGTGACGTGAAGATCCGAGTGACGTAAAGAGAGGACTTCCTTCCACGTCACACGTTATGCGAAATGTTGCTCGTTAAGCGAGCCATTATTTTACGATTTATTTTGCTCGTTATGCGAAATACTCGTTATGCGAGGTGCTCGATAAGAGAGGTTCCACTGTATATATATATATATATATATATATATATATATATATATATATATGAAAGATTTTCACTATAGCAAATAAACAAGCAGATTCTATAAGAAGCAAATAATATTTCGGTAAAAAAATAATTCAGTTGATAAATATCTCCAACAAAAGGTAATTTTTTTATTTGG
>OU015490.1:120685501-120758001 GCA_907164885.2 Dolomedes plantarius
AGTAAGTTCTTCTGGGACTTTATATCTCATCTTCACTGTATTTGTAATATTCTCCCATGTTAAATATATCTATTTAATAATTATTTGAAATCTAGAATTCATTTGAAACCCTTTTCTAAAAGCAGTAAGTTAGACGAAACTTTAACTTAGTATATATATATATATATATATATATATATATATATATATATATATATATATATATATATATATGAAGACCGTATTTGAATAGTGGTCCAACTCCATTCTTGTTCATTTTGAGATACAAAGCCTTAAAGTCTAATGAGTGCTAAGAAACGACTACTGAAGTGTTTGTAATGCCCTCTATTGGCAGCAGAAATAAGGTGGAGGTGTACCAGTCTAAAAATAAGATAGAAATGACTTGTATGAACATGAAAGTGAGGCTAACTGCATTTTTTTTAAAGTGGAGTTGGACCACTGTTCAAATAAGGCCTTAATATATATATATATATATATATATATATATATATATATATATATATATATATATATATATATATAGTGATATGTAAATAGGATATGTGACTTTCTCTAGGATCCCCTGATCTTCCTAGTGATGTATATTATGATGTACAATAAATGCACTGAATCACAAACAAGTTAACTTTTTTAGCTCTTTCTAAAGTTTTGGAAATCTTTTTATTGTCAATGAAATTTTATGATGACTGCACTGGAACACAAATATACACCCAAGTTAACATTTGTGGCACTTCCTAAAACTTTGGAATTACATTTTGTAAGAAAAAATATTACACTCTATTTTAAGAAAAAACTGTGAAAATTCTGATAAATTTATTGTTTGAAACCAATTTTTAATTGCTTGAAATCTTAGATTAAAATTTAAGTTGAAATATATGTTTATTTTTTCAAAAATTATTGATTAAAATTATATATATTTTTTCAGTATAATGAATTAATGAAATAATTTTTATTAATTTTATTAATATGTTATGAGAATTTATGCCAAAATGAGAAAAATTATAGCTGATTTTAGTAATAATTATTCCTTAATATCATTCATATGTAATATAATAGGTTCATTTAATTATATATTGTTACAATTTAATAAACTGATAAAGAATTGTAATTTTCATTGGCATATTATAATGGTTTATGCAAAATTCAGAAAAATCATCATTGATTTTAGTAATAAATTTTAATTAACATTATTCATGTGTTCTGTATAGGTGGATTTAATAATATATTGTTACAATTTAATAACCTAATGAAAACCTGCATAACTCTCATTCACATATTTTAATAGTTTATGCAAAAATGAGAAAAATTATGATTGATTTAATAAAAATTATTAATTAAAATTATACATAAGACGTACATAGGTGCATTTAATTATATATTGTTACAATTTAATAAACTAATGAAAAAATTGTATAACTTTCTTTGACATAAAATAATAGTTTATGAAAATTGAGAAACATTATGATTGTTTTAATAAAAATTATTAATTAAAATTATCCATATGTCGTATATAAGTGAATTTAATTTTATGTTGTTACAATTTAATAAACTAATGAAAAAACTGCACAACTTTCATTGGCATATTATAAGTTTATGCGAAAATGAGAAATATTATGAATGATTTTATAAAAAATATTGCCAAGAAATATGAAACTTCTTTATATATGTGATTTATGGTTTAGGATAACTCCATAAATTTTTTCTGTGTCGAAAGTATGCCTTGGATGCTTATCTTAGGGATTAAGGAAACTTTTGCGTAAAGCTTCACTAATATCTAATACGATATAAATGGGTAACAGTCTACAACTTTCTTTAAACTCGCACTATTCTGCAATAGCCGATCTGATCCAATACTTTTAGTTGGTTTTAGAAACAAAAACTGTCATTAAAAGTTTTTATGCGTAGTATTATCATGGCTAGTAAGACCTGTTTTTCAAATTATTTTTCAAAAATGCTAAATTTTTACAAAATTCTCCATGCTCATTCTATATCATTTGAAAACTTTAAATTTTCTAATATAGGTTATGTATATATGTATATACTATATATGTATGCTTGTGTGTGTGTTTCAGGGGTGGCTCCAGTCTAGAGTTTTTTTGGGGGGAGGCAACGTCGGCTCTTAGGGTTATATATATATATATATATATATATATATATATATATATATATATATATATATATATATATATATATATATATATATATATATATATATATATATATATATATATATGTGTATATATATATATGTATATATGTATATATATATATATATATATATATATATATATATATATATATATATATGTATGTATATATATATATATATATATATATATATATATATATATATATATATATATATATATATGTATATATATATATATATATATATATATATATATATATATATATATATATATATAATATATATATATATATATATATATATATCCTTAACTCCATTAAAAAAATAGAGATTGCTAGTGTTGAGCCTACATCACTCATTTTTGTATATACTATATACATATATATATGGATATATATATACAATGGAACTTCCCTAGCCAGCCTCCCCTCTAAATGGCCAGTTTTGTTTCGAACCGATTAAAGATTCCATAGAACGTTATGAAAGAAACCCCTTTTCAACGGCCACCCCTCAGAAAGGCCACTTTTTTTCGGAACCATTACTGGCTGCCATAGGGGAATTTCACTGTATATATCACGATATAGAGTAAGAATTCTGACCGAAAGTTTTTCGAATTATTATTGTATTTGAAGTGTAATGTATGATGCATATTTATGTCCTGCTTTATCATCAGTTGTGAAATACGTAAAAAAAACGTTCTCTGTCGCATTACAATGCATGTCAATGTGTGAGCGCATTATGTAAGAACATTACACACTTTAGTGACGTGCTTCTTATGTCAAAAAAAGATTTGTTGTTGTATAATTTTTTGTGCTCATGTCTGGAAATGTGAATGTGTTCTGCGCAGAATGGCCGAAAGGACTTCTTGACTCATGGCAGCTATGACGTCACTAGGATTTTGGCCTATCTTGAAGAGGAGCATTCCGTGTGAGCTCTCTGGCGTAATCCTTTGCATGATTGATCCTTTTACCCGCTTTTTTGTTTACTTAATTTTTTTTTGATATTTAGTGCACTGTTTTTGCTCTGAATTCCAGTGTGCATGATCGAGTTTTTGTATTACAAAGTGTTTGTAAATGTTGCTGTTTAATTGCTTTTAGTCTGCTACTGTATTAGAAGAAGAGATTTTAAAAATATGCAGAACAGTATCATTGAAATAATTTTGGAAGTGTTGTCGAAAAAAAAAATTCCACCCTTAATTAAAGTGCTAGTAGTAAATAAATTTATTTATCAATTCAATACAAGTTGAATTTAATGTTTTATACATGAAATGAGCAATTTTGATAAAATATATTTTAAAATTATTTAGCCACAGGCACACCCCACACACACACTGATATACATATATATATATGTATATATATACATATATATATATATATATATATATATATATATATATATATATATATATATATATATATATATATACTCTTCAACACAAAAAATTAATTTTTACTTCTCCACACTTTGTTTAATTTCTTCTAAATATTAGTTTAGAACATGTCTATTAAATAAAAGTTTTGAGAATAAAATCATTCAAATATGTAATATCCTCTTATCAAATTATTATAATATTTCCTTGGAAAAGAAAAGTAATTCCTTATTTTCATCAAAAACTTTCAAAATCTGATAGTAAAAGTTGAACCGTATTCAAACAAATTTCATCAAAGTAGATAAAATTGATTACGCAATATTATTTATTTGATTTTTGGCAGACACTGGTTCAGTGTATTGTATTGTATTATTAAGATTATCAATTTAAATCTTAATACTTTTTCACTACTTTCTGAAAAATTATTCTTTTTATGGGAAAAATTTATTTATTTATTTTAAATGTGCGATAAATTATTAGAGACAACCATATAATCTTATGAAAGAATTGTATTTCCAAAGAATTTAATTTTTTTTTTACTAATCATAAGTCATAATTCAATATAACTTATACAATTATATTTTGATTGTAATTAAATTTATTTTATTAAATTAATTTTGTTTAATTAATTAATAATTTTACTAAAAAATTAATTTCTGTTATAAATTTTTTAATTCAATTTATTTATCTTTAATTCAGTTGTAATTATTAAATATATATTTTATTTCATATAAATTATTTAATTATAATTTATTTTCTGTTTAATGTTTATGTATCTCTGTGTTACAAATTAAATCGCATGAAATTATGTTTACATTATGTTTGGCCTGAAATATATATATATATATATATACCGAATCTTTGCCCTACATATATTATAGAAAACATTCTCAATAGAGATATATATGAAGGCTTTATTTATCTTACATGTGAAGATTCTAAATATTTTACACTTTCAGATTTAGCAATAAAGAAAATGCTAATCCATATTACAACTAATTATTACACGAATTATTACAGAATTTTACTTACGTTCAATATAACTTGTGACAAAATTTTGGCAACATAATTAAAATCTATATCAGTCAAAACAAATTTAATCTTAAGTGTAGGCTTTGTTTCAAATTTAATCTAATTTTTACTGGAAGAACTGAATTTATTATGGCATAAATTCTTTTAAATAAAATTTTGCACTATGAAATTTGTCCCTATGATTCTCTGATTTTGTATTGTTTTATTCACATATTAGCTTCATATGATAAAATACATTTTAAAATTAAAATTTCTTTAACAAACAATGCATAGTCTTTCATCATGATTCTTTGCGAGAAAAAACAAATTAAAAATCTCATACTGTAATATGATCAATCGATGTAGGTAAAATGTTTATGTCAGACAAATACGTTATTAATTAAAGATAAAACACATTTCCAAAAATATTTAATAATGCCATTTCGTTGTGTAGGAATTAGCATCATATTTTTAATTTTTAAATCAAAAGAGTAATTTCTAATCTTTAGTTTAAATTATTTCTCCAGAAAGAAGTAAGTTCATGTTTTTACAAAATAAAGCACTCAATGAAAGTCTTTTAAAACTAATTCTTTCTTATGTTTTATAGAAAAATTGCAGAATTATATCTGACATCTGATATCACAGAATTTTAATTTAATCACAAGCTTTCACGTAGCTAAGTCTGGCTAGATTAGAAAGTCATTAATGAAATGCTATATTCTCATCGGGAGGTTTTGAAGCTTTTAAGGAAATGAGTAAATTAACAAACAGAGTAATCGACTGTCCGAAATTATTTGAGAAAAAAAAATGAAACATTAAAAGATGGCATAGAGCTGTTTAAACAATATACCGGTAAACTGGAAGACATCTAGCTAAAACAGCAAATTGAAAGAATATCTGTATAAGTCATCAAATCTCTATAAATCAACAAATGTGTATAAATTAAAAATCGAAAAGATTTGACAAAAAAATAAAAACACTAAAAGATAGCATAGAACTATTTAAACCCTATACCAGTAAACTGGAAGACATCTAGCTAACACTGCAAATCAGAAAAAAATCTGTAAAAGTCATCAAATCTCTATGAATCAACAAATGTGTATAAATTAAAATTCAAAGAGATTTGACAAAAAAAACTAAAACGCTAAAAGATAGCATAGAACTATTTAAACCATATACCAGTAAACTGAAAGACTTCTAGCTAACACTGCAAATCGGGAAAAAAAACTGTAAAAGTGATCAAATCTCTATGAATCAACAAATGTGTATAAATTAAAAATCAAAAAGATTTGACAAAAAAATCAAAACGTTAAAAGATGGCTTGGAACTATTTAAACCATATACCGGCAAACTGAAAGATATCTAGCTAACACAGCAAATCGAAAAAAACTCTGTATAAATGATCAAATCTGTATAAATCAACAAGTATGTATAAACAAAATATCGAAAAGATTTGACAAAAAAATCAAAATGTTAAAAGATAGCATAGAACTATTTCAACCATACACCGTTAAACTGGAAGACATCTAGCTAGCACTGCAAATTGAAAAAAAAATGTTTTGTATCAATCGTCATTTCTGTTTAAAACAACAAATGTGTATAAATTAAAAATCGAAAAGATTTGACCAAAAAAAATTAAAACGTTAAAAGATAGCATAAAACTATTTAATCCATACACTGGTAAACTCGAAGACATCTAGCTAACACTGCAAATCGAAAAAAAAATCTGTATAAGTCATCAAATCTCTAGAAATAAACAAATGTGTATAAACAAAAAATCGAAAAGATTTGACAAAAATATCAAAACGTTAAAAAATAGCTTAGAACTATTTAAACCATATACCGGCAAACTGAAAGATATCTAGCTAACACAGCAAATTGAAAAAAACTCTGTATAAATCATCAAACCTGTATAAATCAACAAGTATTTATAAACAAAATATCGAAAAGATTAGACAAAAAAGATTAAAAAGTGAAAAGATAGCATTGATCTTTCAAAACCATATACAGATAAACTGGAAGGCGTCTAGCTAACAATGTAAAATGGGAAAAAAAAGATATTAATGTCTGTACAATATTGAATAAGTTTAATTATTCTTCAAAGGAACGTTGTTTGACTGCTAAAAAATTACCTGCATTCTTTGAAATTAAATTATTTTAAAAGTTCATGAACAATAATTATTTCAAATCAAATATACGATATGTATATGAATTATAACCCTGCTCTTTCACTTTTATTGTTAATGTAAATTTATTTATAATATTTGGATATTAAAAGGATATGAATTAATTTCATCTCTAAGGCCGTTTACGAAAAGAAGGATAAATTTTCTATAAATTATTTTTTTAAATTTGTTTAATCTTTTTCAAGCATGGTGTTAGTTTGCATGATCATTCAGTTTACATAAAACTTAATTCATGTATCATTTATTCAATTAACATTTCCATTACTCCTCTTTCTATATTATTTGTTCTATTTTTCGTAATTAATCTTTTAGCTATAAAAAACGGATTGTTTTTTTTAATATGTTTAGATTTTAATGTGTGGATTGATATTTTGCAGATCACAGTCCCTAAATTTCATTCCAAATTTTATACTTGCGATTTGCGGAATGTTGGAAAGTCATATACAGTATCTCATCTTTGTTCACATCTGTTCATAAATTTTACTGCCTGATTTATAATGCAGTTCAAAGAAGTTCGTTACGAAATATTCTCAAACTCGTGTTTCATTCCCGTTATAAGTCAAGTGGTCACCGAGCTCACAATGTAGACAAAATTTGGAAATTTATCTTTTTCTCACTCTATATGCAGTTCCAATTGCTTCAACTATTTTTGAAATTTTTTCAAACTCGGGTTTCATTAACGTCACAAGTCATGTGGGCATCGAGTTCACAAAGACAATTTTTTTCCAATTTTTTTTTCCAAGATTGTATGCAGTATCATAATAGGCTTGAAAATATTTTACAAAGATTTTCAAATTCATGTTTCATTAACGGTGCAAGTTATGTGGTCATCAAGTTCACAAAGAAGATCAAATGTTTCAACTTTTGTTTTTCGAAGATAGCATACAATCTGATTTGTTTCAGAATACTTTACAAACATATTCAAACTCGTGTGTGTTTCATTAACTTTACAAGTTATGTGGTCATCGATTTCATAAAGAAGACAAAATTTTTGCAACTTCCTTTTCAACGTAGTATGCAGTGTCATTTGCTTCGAAATATTTTACAAAGATTTTCAAACTCATTTTTCATTAATTTTACAAGTTATGCGACCATCGAGTTCTCAAAAAAAAAGGCAAAATTTTGGGCGTCTCTTTTTTTTAAATCTTGTTTCACTTGTTTCAAACTATTTAACACCCGAAAGTAAACATTTTTGCAAAATTTAGATTTTATGGAACTACCGTGTACAAATAAAAATTATTTTTGATAGCGTACCTTACACTCGTTATGTTTTTTTCCCACAGAATCTGCTATAAATAAATTAAAAGAGAAATAATGATCAGTTTCTGTACAAGTGACAAGTTCATTCATACATCAAAAGATTCACTCTGATTAATGAGATGAACTATAAAATTGAAAAAAAAAATTAACATATTTAGTATCATATCAGGCACTATATTTTGTTTTGTTTTTTAGAATATTGTTCTTAAATCTATCTAAAACGGGCCCAGGGTAGCCAAGTGGTAGCGTGTTTGACTTCGGATTGGGGCGCTCAATTCTAATCCCGACGAAAGCCATTGAATACCTTTGCGTCTAAAACAGTTAGGAGAACATAAAGTCCTTCCATGATGTCAACGTATGGAGGGAAGGTCCGAACCTTCCCCCACCATATCTGAAGTTTCTTTCACTCTCGATCTCTCTCTCTCTCTCTCTCTCTCTCTCTCTATATATATATATATATATATATATATATATATATATATATATATATATATATATATAACATATAAAACCCCTAAACCCTTTCAAAATTCCAAATTTTATTCAAAAATGCTTCGGCGTAACGCGTTGAAATTAATTGGGCAGTTCGGTTTTAAAAACAAAGGATTTGAGCGTAACCTAAAAACTAAAGTATGTAATCAGCATATCATCCCTTTGAACCCCCAATCTAATTGACGCCAAATCTTATATAACGGCCACGGGACTCAATCTCAGAGATCTGGCCTGGCGCCCTCTGTCCAATCAATGCAAGAGTGCAAGGGTCGTGTGACTACGACCTCAGGAAATTTTAAAAGACTCACCAAGGTTTTGACCGGGGATTTTGTGGATTGTCATTGCCCCACTATGATGTAGCAGTTGAGAGAAACAAAGTTTTGTCAAGATTTGACGGTATGCTCCTGTGTATCCAGGGCTGGGGGGAGGGGGCAAGAATAAAATTAGCACGGGGCCTTCGAGTACCCCAGGGCGACAGCGAGCCCCACCAGCTGTGTTTTATGCGGGAACTGAAGAACGAAAAAGATTCTTCGACAATTGTCAACAGTTGGATCTCTCGGATTTAAACCGAAAAGTGGTCCTGCCAGCACACGTTTAAATTGTACATAAATTGTATAATAATTCTGTATAAAGGCTGTAAATATTGTTTCTCGTGAGTTCTTTGACGAGATACGTTATACTACTATCGCTCACTTATAATCTCTCTCTTGCATAATATCTCTGATTAAGTAAGATAAATCTGATTAGAAAATGATTAAAGCACTGTTTCATCGACCACTAAACAGCTCTTGATATAATCATCCTTAGAACATTGAAATGATAACTCCCTGAGAACTGATGATTATTTTAAGGAACGAATAGTCATTTTATTGTCCCATTGTCCTTGTTTGTAACGTAAAATTTGTATATTTCGAAAAAATATAATACCAGAATCAAATATGAATTGTGGGATTTAGCATTCGTTACAATTTTTGCATGCTTGATGTAAGCTGATTAATTTTAGTTGTTGCAAAGGTATGAATTTAGTTGTAGCAAAGGTAGAAATGCATGAATAAATTTAGGCGGAAATTCTCTTGTTAGATATTCCTATTTATTTTCCACAAAATTCGATTAACTTTAAATATTCGATAGACACATAAAATTTGCATTTTGTCTTAGAAAGAAGGACAATTATGCTTTTTAATCGCTACAGTTTATTAGAATTATATATATATATATATATATATATATATATATATATATATATATATACAGTCGAACCTCCATAAGTAGCAAATTCCCGGAAAAAAATTCGATATATAGAAATTTTGATATATAGAATTGATCTTAGTTGTATCATGATTCTCCAAAATTATTAAAATTAAAGCTAATTTTCGTATATGAAACTCCAATCACATTAAATGAAAGTTAATAATTAAAAAATGAATTAATATGATAGATTTATTGAGTACTACATACCTTTAAAAAAACAGTAATCCAGACAGTGGTTACAATGATCACAGTTACATTCTTTTAAAAAAACTACGAATATCTTGCTGAACCCAGCTTTTGCGAAACAGTTTTTTTATTGTAGATTCAGAAACGTCATTTTCCCGCACTTTGGCTAATTCTGCCACGCATATCCTCATATCAATCAGCTTATGTAAAGTTTTTTCATTTTCAAAAGTCCAGATAAGTCGTTCTCGGTAATGAAGTTTCAGGTTTTTTATTACACCCTGGTCCATTGGTTGCAATATTGAAGTGGTATTCGGGGGAAGAAAAAACAAATTAACATTTGATAAATTTGAAGACACATTAGGATGGGTCGGGCAATTGTCTATAAGCAAAGCAATTTTTCTTTTTTGATCACTCATTTTTCTATCCAATTTCAAAATCCACGCTTCAAAAATTTGACTTGTCAGCCATGATTTTCTATTAGAACAATAGTCAACCTCTAAAGACGTTACATTTTTGACATAACCTTCACTGAACTACCTTTTTCCCCTGAACTTCACTTTTCGTGAGGTAAACGGTCTAAAGTGGAATAAAATCTCCCAATATGACTTGAAAAAATTTCGATATATAGAGATTTTTTCGATATATAGAAACATTTTTTCTATGTAATGAACATGGAGATTTTCTAAAAGTTCGATATATAGAAAATTTCGATATGTGGAAGTTCGATATATGGAGGTTCAACTGTATATATATATATATATATATATATATATATATATATATATATATATATATATATATATATATATATATATATATATATATATATATATATATATATATATATAACTAATTCCATTTTTCTTTCATAAATAATATATAAAGAACTTATAAACAAGAGAAAAAGTGGCTGGTACTTTTTTAATCATTGTGTGACATAAAGTTCAATCATATTTTATGATCTCGATGTGTAATTTTCAAAACTGCATTTTGGTGTTTAAAATAGCATGGTCGTAACTCGTAATATACAGTAAATGGCTTGTTGATGATATCCATTTCTCTAATAATTCGAAAATAATGTAAACGATTATGTTTCCTAGAATTATCATTCCTTTCGCAGCAAACTTCCCTCGGGGGACATTATAGTGTTCTTAATAAAATTAAAAAAAAATGTGTTTAAAATTTAATACTTTCAAAATTACTTTTATATGTGCAATCGTGGTCTGTTTATATAGAGGCTAGTCTTATTATGTTTTTATTTATCTTATGGGTTTTTTTAATGAGAACTATTATGTGCCTCTTTCCTCAATTTAATTGCGATAAACAAAATCAGGGTTTTATTGTTATATGGTGACATTTTAAGATCCAGCAGACTAGGGATTGCAGAACCGTACTAAAAATTCTAAATCGGTATTTGGTTCTAAAATTTTTCAAGAACCGGGAAATTACCCGGGTTTGAATAATGCATGTACTACAAAACTTTTGCTCTAAATATTAATGAAAAAAAAACTATTTTTATTTACGATGTAAAGAGTCTTTAGTTTATTGCGTAGTTAAAAAAATCTATTTCGTTTCAATTTATTTTAATTTAAGAAAATGGGTTCTAAAACCCGAATTTACCGAATTTACTATGAATATTTTATGATTTATTTTTCAATTTGCAGCTAGATTAGAAATTCGTTGAAAACTGGATTGCGTGCTTTGAAATAGCATAAAATGCACTCTGTTTTTTTTTTTTTTGCCGTTTATTACTGCAATAAATACAATTTCTTTTGAAAATTTTATATGAAATAAAGCAATAAGAACAAACGATACTCGATGGCCTATCTTTTGACTGCAGGAGGGTTTGACTTTTGAAATGGTCGAGGAGAATCTAGTAGTTAATACTGGGGATTCGCTTAACCCTTTCCCTTACGGGGTGGAATAGCATGTGCCCCAAGAATACGGGCCCAAGAATATATATACCGGGTATACCAAGAATATATATACCAAGAATATATATAAACCGTGTGTTTCAAAACTCGCGCACATCAACCTTTGTGGTTGAATTTTAAAGACAGATGAATTATGTTAACAAACAGAATAAAGGACAAACAAAGGTTGAACGATTATATTTATTGTCAGGTGTCAGACATGGTCAAATCACAGTAAATGTGCAAAATGATGTCCGTTGTTCTGGAGACACAGTCGAACTCTTTTTACCAGATTAGTCGACACTTTACGAAGTGTGTGAGAAGTGATGTCCGACATTGCATGAAGGATATTACTCTTAAGTTCATCAAGCGTATGGGGATTATTGCTGTAGGTGACTTTATTCAGATATCCCCAAAGGAAAAAATCCGGAATTGACAAGTCCGGTGAACGTGGTGGCCAAAGTCCTTTGGGAATGACACGTTCATCGAAAAATTCAGTTAAAACTTCCATACTGTCCCGTGATGTGTGACACGTTGAGCCGTCTTGCTGCAACCAATAAGGATTTTAAGCAACAAGGATTCCCATGTGGATGTGAGCGAGTTTTGAAACACCCGGTATATATATATATATATATATATATATATATATATATATATAAGGAAAACTAGCTCATATTTACATGGCTGGAGCTAGACTGAGCCTGAGAGGAATAAAATTTTGATGCAGTCTGGTCGAATAGTTTTATTTGAGAGACAGAAGTACATCCGTCGATTACAGAAGACGGCTCGGAGACGAATATCCCCTTTGAACCTTACGCGCGAGAGGCGAGGTACATGTGGCTATTATTTTTGTAGGGTCAGCAGAATATTGGGGCTGGCGATGCAAACCTACGCCTTTCTCCAGGCGTATACACGTGTAGAAATGCAGAGGCATGCTTTTATGGGAAGTCCTGTTACTAAGGGCTTTTAAGTGATAAAGTAAAATTACTGTGGATTGGATTTAGGAAAGGGAATTTAAATGATAGAATGGAGGGCATAATATTTCATTTATTACACTATATATTATATATATATATATAATATATAGATATTATATATATATATATATATATTATATATATATATATATATATATATATATATATATATATATATATATATATATATATATATATATATATATATATGTATATATATGTATATATATATATATAAATGTATATATATATATATAAATGTATATATATATATTTATATATATATATATATATATATAATATATATATATATATATATTATATATATATATATATATATATATATATATATATATATATACATACATATATATATATATATATATATATATATATATATACATATATATATATATATATATATATATATATATATATATATATATATATGTGTGTGTGTGTGTGTGTGTGTGTGTAACCCCCTAAATGGTTGTTCTTACAAAGGGAGTATGATCCCGTTCTAAAGAGGGAATCGGAAAAATGGGTCCTGTAAGCTAAAGGTTAACACGGAGGGTTTCATAGATCTAGATAGTGATAAAATGTGAAGCATAGTAAAACTGGTCATCCCCATTAAAATGTTGGTTTTTAAACCTATGACTTAGAACTTTCGATTACTCGGTTCTACAACCATTGAAACTGGGTTTTCGGTTCCAATAATTTCCCCGAGTACCCAGTTTTACAATACCTACAACAGACCAACAGAAGTTGGGGTTTAACTGATTTTACTGCGCTAAGCTATCTAAACACAATTTTGTCGAGTTATAGAAGCATATTACCAATTTTCAAAGTAAAATTTATTACATATTTTTCATTTATTTTTTTAGATTTCTTATGGCAAGAAAGGACAATACTAAGTAAATAAAGAAAGAAAAACAAGGCATTTTTCTGTTTGTAGGGTCAACGTGGTCCCAATCGACCATACTTAAGAGCAAATGATTATCTAAAGAGTTATGGAAATTGAACACGAGATTCTGGAGATAATTTTGAAAAGTAGGGCGTCCAAGTTCCCTGCAGATTTTATTATTTCTTAAATACCAAGATGCATTAAAGATTTGCAAAATTGTAGTATTTTGCACAGTACCAAGAATTATAATGTTAGTATCAGATGTATATCACCATGCCACCAAGTTAATATAGTCGAAGATAGGATTTATACATGAGCAGTTTATTACTCATGCATAACTTTCTGTTTCGAGCAATTAAGGGGTAAATTAATTTACAAGGGTCCCTAATGGGTATAACATGTTGTTTCCACGTAATGTTTTTATCCAGAAGAACTCCATGGTGCCAGTGCAAGAAAGTGATATAAATTACCAAAATAATTTTAAGAATATGAATACAAAAACTCAATGCTTTTTCTGGTATTCATGACTTTTGAAGGTACGTGTAATATTCATCAATTGATATGGGAATTTTTAAAAAATGTCAGAATTTTATTATATTTTAATATCCAAAATATTTTCAATAATATGAATACATAAACTCAATTCTTTTTCGGATATTCATGACTTTGGAAGATACGTGTAATTTATCAACTGATTTGGGAATTTAAAAAAAACAAAGTCAGTGTTTTAATATTACATAATGGCATGTTATGATCCACGATAATTTTAATAATATCAATATAAACTCAAATATTTTTTCATGACTTTTGTAGATAAGTATAATAATTTCAGTTGATTTTGGAATTCAAAACAGAAACAAAATCAGAGTTTTATTATTATATAGTATCATGCTAAGATCCAGAATAATTTTAGTAGTATGAATATAAAAACTCGAATATTTTTACTGGTATTCATAACTTTTGAAGATACGTGTAATATTATCAATTGATTTGGGAATTGAAAAAAAACAAAGTCAGAGTTTGTTTTTTTTTCATTATAAAGTGACATATTAAGATTCAAAATAGTTTTAATAATATGAATACAAAAACT
The DNA here is from genome assembly GCA_907164885.2 of Dolomedes plantarius. Lineage (NCBI taxonomy): Eukaryota > Metazoa > Arthropoda > Arachnida > Araneae > Dolomedidae > Dolomedes > Dolomedes plantarius. The sequence goes on from OU015490.1 coordinate 120,700,293, forward strand.
CAAATATTTTTTCCTGTTATTCATGACTTTTGAATATGCGTATAATGTTTATCATTTGATGTGGGGTTTTAAAAAAAAGTCAGAGATTTGTTATTATATAATGAAATGTTGAGATCCAAAATAACTTTAATAATATGAATACAAAAACTCAAATACATTTTTCTGCCCTTCATGACCTTTTTGAAGATGCGTTTAATATTAATCAATTGATTTGGGAATTTAAATAAAAAGTCAGAGTTTCATTACTATATAATTACATGATATGATACAAAATAATTTCAATAATATGCATACAGAAACTCGAACATTTTTTCTGCTATTTATGGCTTTTGAAGATACGTGTAATATTTATCAATTCATTTGGAAATAGGGCAAACAAAATCAGAGTTTTATTATATTATATAATAACATGTTAAAATTCAAAATAATTTTAAAAGTATGAATACAAAATCTTAAATATTTTATCATTACTTTTGACGATACGTGTATTATTTTTCAATTAATTTAGGAATTTAAAAAAAAAAGAAAATCAGAATTTTACGATCATATAGTGACATTAGGGTGGTCCAAAAAAATTAACTTTCGAAATATATTGCTCCACAAGGTTTATTTTATTATTTTACATGTAAATAATGCGCACAATTTTTCCCCCAAAATAATAATATTTACAGGTCGCTCAAACTTTAAAAGTGCAGATTAACAAAGATTTCTTGGAAGTCGTGGGAAAGCTCTTTTGGTTGTTTGCTTCTAGACGAAGCAGGAATTGTTTTTGTTCTTCGTCTTTTGTAAGGGTTTCATTATATTTTTGTATTAGGCTTATATCTCTTTCAGCATTGTCATTTACAACTTTCATTTTTAAGCACCTTTCTTAAAAGTCACAAAAGCAAGGATCACTTTCCCGCTGAGATGGTGATTCTTCTATGAAAGCTGGTGATTTAATTTTACCTCCTTTAACCATGGCATCAAAGAATTGTTTTGTCTTTTCAGTCACAAGTTCTTCGATCTTTACATTTTGCTCTCCATTTTTTAGTTCCAGTCGATAATCACGGGTAGGTTTTGGTGGACGATCAAGATTTTGTATCATTTTCATTTTTGTGTCAATGCTAACTCTGTTATCAAAAATGCAAATGTTACTAAGTGCTCAGATAAATACCATAGGTGTCTGGAAAATGACGATAATGCTATATTTGCTACAGAAGGATTTGGATATTTCTTCGGGTCATTTAAAAACTGAACATCATTGTAAGGGGCCTTAATAGCATGCGGTGCTTCATTCCAATATTTTATATATATTAGACTCACAAAAAGGCATAATTCTGTAATTTTACCAGATTCTTCAGATGACAGCTTAAATTGTTCTCGAAAAAGGAATATTTTTAGTACATAAATACTTTTAGCCATCGAGCGTGATGTGTGGGTCCAGGAGCGAGAAACGACTGATTATTATTATCTCCTACAAGAAAAATTAATGATAATTGCATAGTCATCCCTTATAGTTGGAGATTTAAGTGCTTTTGGTAGAAATGTTAACATATATTCTCTCAGTTTATTAAAGTTATATTGTCAAATAGTTCCTTATTTGCTGGATTATAAGCAGATTTATCTTTTTCCAGCCATAAATTCTTAAAACGCTTAAATATTATAGTTTCTGGACCTTTAGATGGGCCGAATATAACATAAAATACACTGGATAGTACAATCTCCATTATATGGTGACGACATGCAACCCAAATAAGATCTGTCCCTAAATATTTTTGAATTCTGATGCATGCACCTTTGTGTAAACCAGTATTAGCGACTGTGCTATCGAACACCAGTCCTTTCATTTGAGATATAATATTCCATTTATGAATTGTCTCAATACATGCTTTTGCTAGTAATTCTCTAGTTCCTCTACCAATCTTTGGAATTCCAAGGAGCTTCTCTTGACCATTTCCTGAAACAATGACGGCAACTCTATCAAGTTTTGTTTTTGATCCATCAATATCTGGTAACATCTTACAATCCCAGTGTAATAATAGCAGTTCATCTAGAGAAATTTTTTTCCGTTTCTGCAGCTTGTTGCCTCCCTTTTCTTCTATGTCTCCTTATTCTTCTATGTCTCCTTCTATGTCTCCTTATTCCGAGAAAGGTGTTTTGGAGAAATATCGTTCCCAAGTGCACGTGCAACAGCTCCAGCGACGAATGCAGCTTTCCGATCAGAAATACTAACACGATCTAGTGCACCTACAACTTCAGGAGACTTAAATATATTTTTTACATATTTCTTTTCAGCAGCTTCGGGAACTGTAGTTGTAGCATTGAGATCGGATTCGGATGTAGTAGCAGTGGCAGGTACTCTTCTTCACTTTCAAATTCTATCGAATGTGAAGTTTCTGAGTCTGATAATTCTGAAATGATTTTTTCTACCCTAATTTGTAATTTTGCTACTCTTTCTTCATATTGTTCTTACGTTAACACTTTATTATCTTCCCGTTTTCTGTTTCTTATTTCTTTTTGTGTAGTTTTCATGTCAACTCCACTCATAGAACAACAAAAAACATCTTCTTTCTGCTTTTGAAAGAATTCTCTGTCTTCTTTGTTGCTATGTTATATGTTCTTTGAAAATACAAATGTTGAGCGACCTCTAAATATTATCGGATTGGCCTGAAATTTTATTTACATGCATTTTGAATACAGAGGAAAAAAATAGGGCTTGTGGAAGGAAGATTCTTTAAACTTTTATTTTTTAACAATATGTCATGGACCACCCTAAGTGACATGTTAAGATCCAAATTTGTTTTAATAATGTCAATACAAAAACTCGAATCTTTTTTTCTGTTACCCCTGATGTTTGAAGATACGTGTAATATTTATCAATTGATTTGATAATTCAATAAACAATTTCAGAAAATTATTATATTATAATAATAGAATGTTAAGGTTAAAAATTGCTTTAAAAGTATGAAATCGAAATTTTAAATATTTTTTCATGATTTTTGACGATATGTGTAAAATTATTCAATTGATTTGGGAATTTTAAAAAAAATCAGAGTTTTTTTTATTATAAGGTGACTTTTTAAGATCCAAAGTAATTTTAATAATATCAACACAAAATTTTAAATATTTTTTCATGACTTTTGGAGTTACGTGTAATATTTATCAATTGATTTGGGAATAAGTCAGAATTCTATTATTATATAATGAGTTGTTACGATCCATAGTTATTTTAATACTATCACTACAAAAACTCAAATATCTTTTCATGGCTTTTTGAGTTACGTGTAATATTTATCCATTGATTTGGAAATTAAAAATACCAAAACAAATCTATCTTAAAAGTCGTTTAAGTTTACGAAGTTAATTTGACAAATCCAACCACTTATAAACATTTTAAGTTTTTCGTATGGCTGTCTAATCAGTATTAAACTCCTGCACCGGCTTGATCTCTGTAGTTAAAACTCTTTTGATTCTTTTTACTAATCTTTTAATTCTTGCATGCTGCATGTATTCTTCTATACTTGCTATACATGTGCATAGCAGTTACCACCTCTTTTGCCACTACTCCGTCTTGAAGTTCCGTTTCGTTTATTTCTAGGTATTACTTGACAACGCTCTTTGGTAAACCCGAACAGAGGCATCTCTACTTCGTTAGAGACATGACGTCGAACCATCAACGGGAGCAGAAGTGCTTGACTTGTGATTTAGACGAGAACTGCCTATATTTTGATGCCTTCTTTAGTCAAAGTGGACACTACTATGTTTTAGAGTGTCTGGGCCCAGGGACGCCCAAGACAGAAATCAGAGAAACCTTAACTAGTGAACTTGGTAAGTAAGACGATTTTATCCGCTTTTTGTCCCCACTGCGAATTATTTTATGTTAATCTTCCCTTAATTCCATGGATTTTCCCATTTGGATGTAACCTCTTAGAAAATATGTTATATCTTAGTCTATAAAGAAAAATGTGCATTAAGTAACACACTTCAAGTTTTTTATATATATATATATATATATATATATATATATATATATATATATATATATATATATATATATATATATATATATATATACATCTATATATATATATATATATATACATATATATATATATATATATATATACATATATATATATATATATATACATATATATATATATATATATATATATATATATAAATATATATATATATATATATATATATATATATATATGTATATATATATATATATATGTGTGTGTGGGGCGGTGAAAGGCAAAGTGGTGTAAGTCACATTTTCAACTTTTTTTAATTTAAGGGCAAAATTGTAATTTTCATGTTAAATTTATAGTGGAAATGCAAATAATAATTATTTGCAATATTATAATAATTATTACGAATTATAATTTGTTCAATTTATAGTGGAATTTTTTGTAGTTTTTGCAGTAAAACGTTTTGGACTTACACCACTTGACTTACTGACTTACACCACTTAGCCTTTCACCGCCTCATATATGTGTGCGTGTATGTATATATATATACAGTGGAATATCAATCTATCGATTTTCAAGGGACCGACTGAAATGAACGATAAATACGAGAAAACGATAGATGCGGAAACATAACAAAGCAATATGATCTTTGGGACTGGATAAAATGAACGCCACATACGGAAAAACGATGGATCCGAAAACGATCGATCGAGATTCTACTGTGTATATATATATATATATATATACCGGGCGTGTCATAAATTCGTGCAAAGTTCAAAAATTCAGAATAAAAGAAGTAATGCTCGGAAAAAATTTCTGTTTAATCCAATAAGATCAGAGGGACATTAGATTTTTTTCCATGTAATAAAATAAAAGTTTCCAAAACTAACCGAAAGAGGGTGCTCACACGTCATACTGAGACGTTTTATGCAAATCAGGCAAACTCAAACAGGAAATCAAACAGATCACAATAACATGAGACTGTGCATTTATTTTAAAGCAACAGATGCTCAACATTACTACCAGCACGAGGTAATAGGCAAGTGAGGCGCGTCACTAAGCCCATTATAGCGGATTCTAGCATCGATGGCAGCGACTGTCTGTGGAATGACATTTTTCAGTTCCACCAAAGTGGTTGGGGAGCACATGAGACTTTATCCGCTGCTCCCCAACTAAAAATTTGCTGGGGTCAAGTCTGGTGATCGTGAGGGCCACAGAACCTTACAACCGCGACTTATAGAACTCGGTCTTCAGGGAAAGAAACAGGAATGTCTTGATATAACGTGAAATGTGCGTCGGGGCACCATCCTGCATGAAGGTGGCAGGTAACGTATGTCTTTCCTGCAATGCAGGCTTAACGTGGTCAAGCAAAAGCGCTCTCTTTCGGTTAATTTTGGAAACTTTTTTTTTACATGGAAAAAAAATCCAATGTCCCTCTGATCCTATTCGCGTACAGAAAATTTTTCCAAGCATTATTTCTTTTATTACGAATTTTTGAACTTTGCACGAATTTATGACGCACCCCGTATATATTCAGAGAAAAAGAGAAAGATATCTGTAGCAATATGGCAGATGATGACATGTCGTTTTTTCATGTTTTCCTCAAATTAAAAAAGTAACATTTTTGTGAAATATAAAGTCGCTCAAATAATTTTTTCAATCCAAATATGCTTTAGTCAATACTAATATTAAACCTCAAGAACATGGGTGGTCTTCATTGAAAATTTTCAATTTGGGACTAAAATATTCAATTAGGGACCAAGTATTACCTCTTTTACACATAACAGCATTTGCCAATACGAATAACTTTTGCCGCATTAAATACCCCCATTTTAAGTGTGACATAGCAACTTAAAACATAAAATTGTATTCATCGGACATATCAATATCTGCCATAACGCCACAAATATATATAAATATATATAATATGTATGTGTGTGTGTGTATTTTAAATAGCTCATGGGAATTTAATTAATTTTATTTTCAGTGGAAGTGTTAGATACGAATAGTGATTTGGAAGAAGCCCTGTCTAATAGAGCCCAACCTCAAATAGAGACGTTTAAAGTGCCTTTGAAAGGAGGTTATGGTAGGTGACATTTTTTAAATTAAATCTATTTTAAAATATTTCATCGATTTCAAACTCTCGGAGATTTTGAGTCTGTAGTTTCAGAAAAATCATAAATTTATTTACTAAGTAAAGTATTTATCAAAAAATTCAAAAATCGAACCCTATTTATTTTATATATTTTACCTTTTTTAGATAGTTAAAATGATCCCCTATGTCACGTTTTAAATACAGTAAATATTCAAAAATCGTAACTCCCAATTCTGAGTGTGTTTGTATATATATATATATATATATATATGTGTGTGTGTGTGTATATATATATATATATATTATTTTATTAACCAATGCGAAGGGACTTGTACTCAAACATTCGCCTATACTACGCCGCAGTTTTACTGTCCATTTTATTATGGGGGCACCATATAGGTGGACAGCATTACCCCCTATGAAGGGACGACACAAACGGAGGCATTTTTCGTGGCGCAACGCCGGGATTCGATCTGAGCACCCTCAGCACCGAAAACCAGCGCGCTGTACCACAGGGCCGCCACAAGCCCATATATATATATATACACATATATATATATATATATATATATATATATATATATATATATATATATATATATATATATATATATATATATATATATATATACGAGGGCAGATCAAAAAGTAAGTTGCACTTCCAAGTTACGGCCATTTATTAAATAACCTATACAAAAGCAACACGGCTATGACAGCATACAATGTAAGTTCTCTTTTCCACATAGTTCCCGAGAGACTCTAAACGTTTCTCCGAACGGACAAGCAACTTTTCGATTCCGGATGCATAGAAATCTCCTCCAGTGCTATGTAACCACACGGAGACAGCTGCTTTCACCTCCTCATCATTTCCTAATCGTTGTCCACCGAGATCCTTTTTGAGCTTACCGAAAACATGGAAATCACACGGCGCTAAGTCGGGACTGTATGGAGGGTGTTGCCATATCTCCCACTTAAATCGCTGCAGCAGTTCGCACGTTTGGCGGGCCTTGTGACGTGTCGCGTTATCGTGCAACAAAACCACACCGTCGCTCAATTTTCCCCGGCGCTTCTCTTTAATTGCTTTACGCAACCGGTTCAACGTTTGACAATGGGAAGCCGAGTTGATTGTCGTTCCTTTCGGCATAAATTCCACTCGCCACACAAGGCTCTCCAAACGTTCGAACTACCTGCAGCGATTCAAGTGGGAGGTATGGCAACAACCTCCATACAGTCCCGACTTAGCGCCATGTGAGATTTCCATGTTTTCGGTAAGCTCTAAAGGGATATCGGTGGACAACGTTTCGGAGATGATGAGGAGGTGAAAGCAGCTGTCTCCGTGTGGTTGCATAGCGCTGGAGGAGATTTCTATGCATCCGGAATCGAAAAGTTGGTTGTCCGTTTAGAGAAATGATTAGAGTCTCTTGGGAACTATGTGGAAAAGTGAACTTACATTGTATGCTGTCATAGCCGTGTTGCTTTTGTATAGGTTATTTAATAAATAGCCATAACTTGGATGTGCAACTTACTTTTTGATCTGCCCTCGTATTTGTCAGAACATAAGTCAGTTTTAAGGGGACAATGGACTTTTAAACTCGAAATTTTTAACTTTCAATTTTTTAACTCTATATACAAAATGAGAATAATTAATTTTATTTTTTACTACACTGAAAATTCCTAGAATTTAAAATAAGGAATTTTTTGGAGAATAATGACTGTTTTTAAATTTTTTCTTCAAAAATGCTAACGTTTTACAAAATGCTCTATGCGCAGTCTATATTAATTAAGGTCTTTAAATTTGTTTACTATAAGTTTACCATATGTATATAAATATAAATGTGCATTTAATTTTTTTTTTTGTAGGAATCTAAAGTCTTAAATAATTTTTTTCTATTCTGCCTGTTATTTTTTTATGTTTTTACTTTATTTTATGGTCTATAAATTTGAAAAATATTGTGTGTTTTCAAAGAATTATGCACAGTTTTATGACAAACACTTCAATTAACAATTCTGAGAAATATGGAAGATATCAGAAGAAAGTGAATACGCATGGAGCCTTTTGAAAAATTCTAGCATTTTTGAAGAATTTTTTGATAAACAGGTCTGATTCTTCCACAAAATACTTATTCGTCAATTCGAAGTATCTTCAATAAAGTAGAAAAAAATATTAATTATACCCATGTGGTATATAGTGTAAAATATTGAAAATTAAAGAAGAACGAGATTGAAGGTCCCTTGTTCCCTTAAAGTTAGTGAATATGACACTCTCCTAAAACTAATATATATGTAAATATATATATATATATATATATATATATATATATATATATATATATATATATATATATATATATATAGTTATAACTATTTGTGGATTATGTATAGTTTTATACGATTACATTAGTATGTTTTAATATATATTGTATTTAATAAATACATTCTATTCACACAGCAATTTAAAGAAGAAATTTCCCATATTTTCTTAATAACAGGATTAAATACTCTAGACAAATCTACGAATCGGGTCTTACTGAACAAAAATAATGAACTCTAATTTGTACTTTATAGAAGTACCTTTATATAACGGAAGTGTCCGTTACAATTTTAGAAATCCATTTATGCATAGACATATACATATAAGTACTCGCTGGATGACGCCAATGGAAGCTATATTCAAATTGTATGCATAGAGATGGAAAAGCAGATACCGTAACTAGAAAAGCCACATGGCTGTATAGTTAACAGAATATTCTAGAACATTACTACCTGTGTTTATGAATATTCAGTAACATTAGTTTCATGAAGTGAATTCGGGAAACGATTGGATTATATTCGTGCTCAGGCCTCGATAATGTCATTTTGATACTGTATATATTCTAATAAGTATAAAGTTTTCGAAATTTATGTTTAACTATTTCAACATATTAATTTAAACGCTTCAAGTTGTTTAAATTATCAGCTGGTACTTGTCTGGCAGGAAAACAATGAATATATATTTGGTATTTTAAGTGCAGCTCATTGAATTCCAATTGTGTGTGATAATCATAAACATGTCGTTTCGATATTATAACAATATATATATATATATATATATATATATATATATACTAGTTATCAAAAATTAAGGAAAAATCACAAAACGAGGGATAACACGTTCAAAATAGGCCAATCTGTTTAAAATATGAATATGTTGTTAACTAAAAGGTTCTGAACAATACTACATTATGCAAAATAGTGGCGCTGCAGTTGGGATACGTCATTTGCGAGGAGCATAAAAATGCATGTCTCAGAGCATTGCGGCAAATGTCGCTGCGAGGCTGAGATTAGACATCTGGCAAATCCAAATTATAGCAATGACCTCCAGGCATCCTTTGACCGAAAAACTGCGATGGCGAGCTATTGGGAGACTAGAGGCAGGACAAAGTCAGACAGAAGTGGCCAGACGGCTAAATGTGAGTCCGTCTGTGTTTCATAGACTTTGGCAACAATTTCTAACCACGGATTCGGCATCCAGGAGATTCAGCCAAGGAAAGCAATACCCTACGACGAGTGCTGATGACCGATATTTCTCATTATGCACACGAAGGAATAGAACCGCAACTCCGTCTGAACTCAAATCGCTGTAAGCTCCCTCGCTGCAAGCTCCGGAAGGTTGGTATCAACATCAACCGTGCGTAGAAGGATTCACAAAGGTGGTATTTTTGCGAGGCGACCAACCATTTGCGTCCCGCGCACGTCACGCCATAGGCGGGAAAGTTTGCAGTGGGCACGTCAACAAGTCCACTGGACGCGTGATCAATGGAGGGCTGTTCTCTTTACGGATGAGTCCAGGTTTAGTCTCCAAAGCGATAGTAGGCGTATTTTGATTTGCAGAGAACCTGGAACTCGTTTTCATCCATCGCACATCCTTCACGGATGTGCGATGGATGGAAGTGCGATGGATGTGTGAAGGAGATGCATACGGATCAGTCAGTGTCTGTGTTTGGGGTGGTATCTATTTGGGTGGACGCACAGACCTCCATGTCTTTCCCCGTGGAAATGTGAATGCTCACACCTATAGAGATGACATCCTTGATGTTTATGTGCGCCCTTATGCCGGGGCAATAGGTGTTGCTTTCGTGCTACAGGACGATAACGTGAGATCGCACAGGGCTCGCATCGTGGATGCTTATCTTGAGCAGGAAACAATTCAGCACATGGAGTGGCCAGCTCGATCATCGGACCTGAATCCTATCGAGCATGTTTGGGACGCTTTAGAACGACATATAGCTGCTCTCAATCCTCCTCCTAGGATCCTAGCCACGCTTTCAATTGCTTTGCAAGAGCAATGGCTCTCACTTCCTACCGAACTCATAGACTGCATAATTAACAGCATCACACATCGCTGTACGTGCTGTATTGCTTCTCGGGGGGGGGGGGGAATCATAAGCCATATTAAAGGTACTTTTCCTATACCAAACTGACACATCCCATTTTTTCATTGTATACATATGTTAGTTTCTATAACACCATAATTGTCTGGCGATTTCATTTTATGCTACTTTATACCTACCTATCTGTTGTATAATGCGTTTCATTAAATTCTACGCGTAACTTTTTTAGTAATCGTTATTTTTGTGACTTTTCCTTAATTTTTGATAAATATATATATATATTGTTTTTGTTGTTGTTATTGTTGTTATATATATTGTTGTTGTTTCTTATGTTCTCTTGTTGGAAGTTCTAGTCTAGTGCATATAGGCATCGGGCAGAAGTGTACGGCTCCAGTTTATATATATATATATATATATATATATATATATATATATATATATATATATATATATATATATATATATATACCTGATTATCGGTTTGTACTTCTATTTTGCACGGTTACGATATAACACGGTCCAAGAGAAAGGACCGATTCTTTCTTACATATTTTTAATTCAAGACAGTTTAAAAATCTAAAAAGAATAAAGAATATCGAGTGCAATGTTATCAGAGAGTATTTCAGGGAATGCAGACGTTTACACTTTAGTGTATAGTAGTGCTGATGAAGGTGTGGCTCCACTATTTGCAAGTACAATTTTAGAAGGCCTCCAATTAGCCAATAAACTTGGAAATCATTTTCTTGCAAATGATGACAATGTCGAACGAGCTGCTCCATTTCCATGTGATTTAAAAACGATTATAGCATGTTAGGAAAAATCATATAAAGAACTAACAAAAACAAAATCACAGCGTATGATAACCGAAATTCGAAACCTATAAAGCAAAAGAAACAGAAAATGTTCATTTTATCCAAGATATCACACTTGTAGCTATATCACCATTACATATTTCCAGTGACTAGAGAGATTTCTTGCCACCAAAAAAACAACAGTAAACGGGCACGTTTACTATTGCATTAATGAACTTTTTTTAAATTCAGTGTATTTGAATGGAACGTATCTGCAATTTTTATATCTTCACTGTATCTTGTTTTACACGGTTTTCTTTTCACGGTAGTCTCTGGAACGTATCCCTTCCCCGCTCCCCCGTGCACAAAAAGGAATCGGGTATATATATATATGTAATGGTAGCAAGGAGATGTTGGATAATAGGTAGAGACATCGAATCATTATTCAGTCGTGGAGGGTGGCTGGGAAAGGCTTAGGAATTAAGTCCAGGCTAGAAAACATAATACTCCGCATTGTTGGGTTACAGTTCTTTATTAAGTAATACTGTACTGGCTCAAGTACACAATTTAAATTCCATTTACAATAGCTATAGAACTTTATGCGTAGGAAATATCATCCTGGGGCTGCCGGAACAGCACAGGATAAAACAAAAGAATGTAGAGCTAAAAGTTGTACATGTTTCTCACTCAGCGACAGACACACAAAGACTGCTAAGAGACGCTCAGATCTCGAAAGGTAGAGGTGCGCTGAACTTTTTCGATTGGTTAAAACGTGACACCTGACCTCATCACACCACATCGACGAGGTCACGTCACAGCTTCTAGAACACTCCTCTTATGTAAGCTCCGCTCGTGGACTTCGGGGAAAATCTACTAGGTTATTTCGGGTCAAATTGAGGGGTAATGCTTTATTGCAATATGACAAAGTTAGTAAAGGAAGCGTTTTTAGAACGCTATTCTTTCATATATATATATATATGGTAGTTTTGATATTAAGCCACCAAATTATTCTCTTTCTTATTTCATGTACAATTTCATTAACGTTTGATGAATTTCTAATTTACTTCCTGTTTGTCTTTGTATTTCAGAAGCTAATGTTCGCCTGTATTTACCCCCGCCTTTGAGACAAAATGAAATCATAAAATATCCTCTAGTCCTGCATGTGTAAGTGTCTGTTTTAAAACAAATTTAGAGTACAGATAATTTTATAAAATTAATATAGATTTACCAAGTCTTTCCATAAATACTGTTAGTAGGTGGTTCACTAGATGTTTCGTACGTCAAAACATCGTTATCAGGTAAAACAAACTGATTATTTATTATGTATTAAGCCACATAAGATGTTTCTTGCAATCCTCGCAATGGAACGAGGGATTACGAAAATCATAAGGCTGTGACCTAGCTGCACAAAGTCGACAAGCCGGATCTGGCGAATTTCAAACCCACAAAAAGCTGAATATCAGCAAAATGTTTGTATATCGAGCAATAGATCGAACAAAGTATCAGGCTCGCACCGTATGGACTCCGGAAGGGGTGAAAGCTGTGGCAGCACGGCGATGTCGTCCGAAAGCAGTTAGTGATTGTACACGAGATGCACAGATCTGGAACTTCGATGTCACGTGAGGAGTGACCTAATGTTTTCTGCTTACCGGAGAATCGCAGGTCACTTTCTCCCACCTCAGGCTAAACACCTAAGTGTGGTAAAAGCAAAACACCTGATATAGTGTTAAGGTAACAATAGGCACCCGAGCATTTTATTCGTCGATGAAAAAGTTTCTGGATTGAGCAGCTTTTCATCCGCCAAAGTGATAGGGTATAAGCCCAAGCTGAGGCCTCAAGCTCCAGGGCGGCTAAGGTGAAAGCTCCTAAGATGAGGAAGGGTCATCATCCTGCCACAGTTATGTTTTGGTTGGAAAGTACATTACCATGAGGCTGCCTTTTTGTGAGAAAAGTGTGAAAACATCCGCCAACGTTAACCAGGACACTACGTTGATCCCAATGTGAAGAATTTTAATAGTACTTTGTTCAAAAATCGACCATGGAGCTTCCAACAGGATTCTGCGCCTTCCCACAGGGCCAAGTTCACACAAGAGTGACTTCAGTCGTATGTGCCTTGCTTCATCCGGCCAGCTGACTGTCCTTCTAGCAGCTCGGATCTCAACTCCTTGGATTACAAACTTTAAAGTGTTACCTTAGGGCATGACCTGACATAAGTATCATTGCAGTATTCAACGTTTAAATCGCTCCTTGATGTGAGTAACAATAGATTTCCCAATGGAGATCCTGCGTAAAGCTATTCGAGAATTGACTAAAACACCAAAGGACTGTGTCAAAGCAGTCATTTTCAGAAATGGTGTTTTATGATCAGCAGTTAATAGCAGTCATTTTCAGAAATGGTGTTTTATGATCAGCAGTTAATAGCAGTCATTTTCAAAAATGGTGTTATATGATTACACGTATTCTAACTATGTTATATCGTATTATTGTTAGTATATCTTTGGAAATTCTTTTGTAGTTCTTTCCGAAAGATGTAACAGTATTTATGGGAATACTATCTATATAATGTCAAATGTTATACACCTTTAGTGTCAGTTTTTTACTTTCTTCATAACAGAAAACTATTAACGTCAAATCAACATATGAGGCGGTGAAAGGCAAAGTGGTGTAAGTCACATTTTCAACTTTTTTATTTGAGGGTAAAAATGTAATCCCCATGTTCAATTTACAGTGGAATTGAAAATTATTATTATTTGCAATATTATAATAAATATTATGAATTATAATCTGTTCAATTTATAGTGGAAATTTTTGTAGTTTTTGCAGAAAAACGCTTTGGACTTACACCACTTGACTTACTGACTTACACCACTTTGTCTTTCACCGCCTCATATACTGAAGTTCAAGTTTAAATTAATTCTGTATAACCTAGCTGATCTTTTAACAGTTTTAGCCTCTATAAAGTCCACACTTATACCACACTTACACTTAAGTTTAAATTAATTCTGTATAAGCTATCTGATCTTTTAACAGTTCTTAGCAGTTCAGTTTTACATCTATAATTTCTATACGGAATTATACTTTATGTCTTAATCTTCCAGATGCGGTAGTCCAGGAAGCCAGCTGGTGACGGAGAAATTTCAAATTGACTGGGGCAGCTACCTGTCTAGCCACAAAAACTACATCTACGCGCATATAGACGGGCGTGGAAGTGGATATCAGGGAGATAAGAGAGTCAACGAAGTGTTCATGCACCTAGGGAACGTAGAAGTAGAAGATCAGCTTGTAGTCGTCAGGTAAAAGCACTTGTCGATATAATATTACTAGAAATTTACGTTCAAATATCCTTCAATTAGTATAACATTTGCATGCTGAAGTGTTATTTCAACTTTTCCAAAATCATCTTCTGAAATGTTTCAGCATGTTTATTATATATATATATATATATATATATATATATATATATATATATATATATATATATATATATATATATATATATATATATATATATATATATATATATATATATATATATATATATATATATATATATATATATATATATATATACTATATATATATACTATATATATATATGTGTGTGTGTTCGATATATGTATGTACATATAACTATAAATGTATAAAGGTGTATGAGTGCATGTACGAGTGTGTCATGAGACACAGACGGAAGGTGTTATGAGTAAAACACAAGAGAGCAAATTCCTTCTATTATTTTAATCTTAAATATGGATACGGACTTACCCTATGTCTTAAAGAAGGAAGCAGTTTCGTGACTCTAGCGTAGTTAGAATATATATCACCTTCAATGTCCTCCTGTCTCTGTGAGTGAGTTTCCTTTTCCCTCCATAATTGTGTCGCGCATATAATGTTTTACCCCGAACTTCATACGCTGTCATGAAGTAAGACACTATACCACTATACACCCAATAACTTCGCAATTGAGGTTGCAGAAACACCAAAAAAGCTCACATCTACAATTTGTCCGTTTTGGAAACTTTGGAACAACCTGTCTGGCTTTTCCCTGAGGTAATGCAATCTTAGACGGAAGAGTTCCTGAGGCACCCAGAAGGGCCCTTTATATTCGGTATTGTACGTGGAGATATTGTATATTGTATATTGTGATTGAGCCTTGATAAGAGAAATAAGCTAAAAAACTAGGCTGAGGCCTAGAAAAAAATTAAAGTATCAAAAAATAAATAAAAGAAGGAAATAACATGTTAAAAATTAAGGTAATAAATTTACTAATAGAATTGCCAGAGCTGAACATCCACGAGTGCATAGGGAAACAACGCACCAGCGATGATCGAACTCAGAGTGAAAGGGTGGAAACCAAAAGCTAACGCCACACGATAGCATTTGCTGGTGGGAAAGCCCGGTAGGGAAATTAAGGGAAACAGATGAGAAAAACCTACTGCACAGCTTAATACCACAATCTAAACAATTTAACAACAAAAGTGATGGCTATGTTTTGAATTAGCTCTTTAATCATCAGGAACAAAATTCACTTTTTAATCAGCAGGAACAAAATTCACTATTTTAAGCGTGGTGTTTCCGTTATTTTTGGGCAAACCTTGTATATGATTTGTGTGTGTGTATTTTCTCGTGACCGTGATATTGAAAATGGCTTACCTAACGAAGTAAATTAAGTAATTTCTTAATTTTCTTTTACAGTCACCTTGTTGCTACTTATCCATTCATTGACAGCGAGAGAGTGGCCATTTGGGGTTGGTCCTATGGTGGATACACTGCTGTGTCTGTGCTGGCAACGGAAGACGACACCTTCACTTGCGGCATATCTGTGGCGCCCATCACTAACTGGCTTTATTACGGTCAGTGTAGATGCCTGCCATTTACAATTATATTAGAATCGCGCTATAGAGTAAACTGATTTGTCATTATAACCAGTTAACCAGCATAGTAGTTTAATTTTAGGCGTTAACGCCATTTTTATTTAAATTCTTCAGTTACAAAAAACTTTTAAATGATCATAAGTATTTCGATTGCAATACTAGATGAAATTGAACGCTTTAATGATCCACAAAAAGTCTGAAATATTCATAAATATGTCGATTGTAATACTCGATGAAATTGAACTTTTTAAAAATCTACAATAACTTTTGAAATATTCATGAATATGTGGACTATAATACTCGATGAAATTCGAAATAAACGGCTCAAATATATATATATATATATATATATATATATATATATATATATATATATATATATATATATATATATATATATATATATATATATATATATATATATTTATTATTATTATTTATTTATTTATTTATATATATATATATATATATATATACTATCTACCAATAAGTATTTGCATACCTGTGATAAAAAAGAAAAACAAAATTTGTTCATATACAGTTCATGGTTTGTATAGCCTCCACGAGAAGCAATTACAGCCTCAACTCTCCGGGGCATGATTTCCAAAGTCCAAGTATGACGGCTAGTGTAATTTCTTCCCCTAGGCTTGGAGAAGACATGTTAGTTACTCAACCGATTTTGGGCGGTTGTTGCACCCCTTAATTTGGCGATCCAACTCCTCCCAGATATTCTCGATAGGGTTCTGGGCAAGCCAGTCATTCGGTTAACCCCATTGTCACCATACCAATCCATGGTGGACTTCGCAACATGACAGCTGGCGTTGTCGTCCTGGAAGTAATATGGGCCCAACCCGTGAAACTGTCATCCAAAATAGTGCAGTATGTGTTGGCTTTGAGATTACCATGAATTGGAACAAAGGGTCCAAGTCCATACCAGGAGAAACAACCCCAGACCATAATTCCCCCTCCACAGAAATTTACTGGGGGCACAATGCATTCTGTCAGGAGGTGTTCTCCAAGAAGACGCCGGACCCAGACCCTACCATCCGAACGGTAGAGGGTGAACCTTGATTCATAGCTCCAGAGAACCCGCTTCCACTGATCTACGGTCCACTTTCGACGTGCTTTGCACCACATTAGCAGAGTAGCGAGTGATCAAAACTTTGTGATCAAAGGCTTATGGGCGGTAGCACGACCATGGAAACCAAGCGGATTTGCTTCCTTGCGGATGTATTTATCGAAACAACACTCCCGGATGCCTGTTCATACTCCTGTAGTATATGGGCCATTGGTTGGGATAGGTTCTTCCGAATTTCTGTGCACAGAAACCGCCGATCTCTATCTCCCAGTTTCGTGGGTCTGCCGACTCGGGACAACTTCCGACAATTACCGTGGACCTTCCAGTTCTGAATCACATAGGCCACAATCGATTTTGGGTAATTCAGGTCGCTAGATATGTCCCTTAAGAATGGCCCATCTCAGTGATACCCGACGATTACACCTTTCTAGAAATAAGATAACTCTGCACTTCGTGGCATCTTGCATGCGACTAATGCCAATGGTGTTTCCTACACGATATTTAGCGGCGGAGGGTGTGACGTATATCAGGGCCTCAGATATCGTGATTTACATGGGTGTCCAAATACTTATTGTTAGATAGTGTGTGTATATATATATATATATATATATATATATATTGTATATATATATATATATATATATATATATATATATATATATATATATATATATATATATATATATATATATATATATATATATATATATATATATATATACGTTCATGCATTCTTACTGTCTGTTGTTGTGTTTCAGATTCTGTGTACTCAGAGAGATACATGCGGAGTCCCAGGCCCGAAGATAATTACGTGGGATATCAACAGTCCTCAGTATCCATGAGAGCAGAACACATTAGGGGGAAAAAGTTCCTACTCATTCACGGAACAGCTGATGGTAATCTAATCCTATATTAAGTCATCAGTATATATATATATATATATATATATATATATATATATATATATATATGCATTGGAACCTCGACCGATCGGTCGATCCCCGAACTATAGTTATCCCAGTATCTGTCGTTTATTTCATCCAGTCCCGGTGATAATATTTCTTTGTTATGTTCCCGCATGTATAGTTTTCCTGCATTGGTCGTTCAGTGCAGTAGGTCTCTTCAAGAACGATGGATCGAGGTGCCAATGTATATATATACATGTGATGGAACAGCTATGCCAGACGCAGTCCCTTGGCGAAAATTTGGCGCCAAAATCTTTTGGCGACAAAATCCCGTTTTCGCAGACCTGTTAAACTTAAACTGCGAAATGTAAACAGAAACATCAATGGCGACCAAGAAAAACAAATAAGTTGGAAAAAAAGCTTACCGCTGGCTTGATGAAACTCGTTGGCGCACACGAGATCTCCGCTTCCCTCAGATACCCTTGCTCCATTTCGCTGCGCTCCGTTACGCACCAGACCAAAAGCATTACAAAAATCCCCAGCCGCTGGCTTCGCCACGAATCCACTAGCTGTAGAGGACAGTAAAAGAAATCTTCCGCCGGCTGTCGCGGTCAGTAAAACAAACCTTTGGTCAGTAAAACAAACCTGGATATATGAAGTAGTAGGCGTAAACGGGCACTTCTCCATACCAAAATCTATTACACATCTGTTTCCCATAAAATCCATCTTAAACAACAATCTCAATTCAACCATGACACTTATTTTGCCACAAACTACACCCTAGACGACACAAAATAACATCTAACTTCAAGCGCCGCATTTAAAATCGACCACCACGTTATCAAAAACTCAAACGCATAAACACCCCCAACATGTTACAAAACTAACGACAATCGTTTAAATTAACAGTTAATTTCAAATAAACCGCGAGCGTTTGCCAATAAATTTGCTAGATTACAAAATAGTAACTACGCATGCGCGAGAATCCAATATCTTTTCACGGCTTCAAAATATAAAGATTATTAATCGCGTGGTTACCAAGCCGAATTAAAAAAATCGTCAAACTTGGCAGGGGGATGCGTCTGACGCAGCTGTACCCATGTGATATAAACACACGAAATTTTTTTAGTCTATATAAATACATATTTCACGAAATACGTTTTCTCTACCATCACATACATATACAGAAATTTCTGATTGAGTTAATATATTCCGAATAAACTTTTAAATCAAATTATTGGTGCATAGAAACCATCATAGTGTGAAAAATATTTTAAAAAATTCTTCTTTTCTTACAGATGATGTTCATTTACAACATTCTATGATGTTAATTAAAGCCCTTACTAATGCGGGTGTGTTATTTAGAACGCAGGTAAGTTAGCATACTTATGTAACCTAATGATTCCCAACCAGCGTGACGCGGCACTTCAGGGTGCCGTGGGAATTTTTTGTTGTTGTTGTTTTTAGGAAAAACAAAAGAATATTATTTGGGCCCTCTTAAAACAAATATTAAGTTCATATAAGGTTTCTCCCTCCGTAGAAATGGCTGTTTTGGAGCAAAATTTTGATTTTTTTTTTTTTATTCCTGTGTTTCAAAGGCCAGTGTTTTAGGATTCTAAAACTGCTTTACTTTTATTCGTACGATCATTGGATGTGAATTTATGGCCAATTTAATAAACCGAAAGCGATATTATAAGACCGGAAGTAGGATTTCTAAGTGCATTTTCTAGAAAATGCATTTTTCAGTCACTTTTGTAAACGAGAAAGTTTATTATTTAAAAATTTTCAATATACAGTCGAACTTCCATATATCGAACTTCTCCATATCGAAATTTTCTATATATCGAACTCTTAGCAAATCTCTGTGTTCATGACATAGAAAAACTGTTTCTATATATCGAAAAAATCTCTATATATATCGAAATTTTTTTCAAGACATATTGGGAGGTTTTATTCCACTTTAGAATAAAATCTTCCAATTTTTGGCGTTTGAAACAATACGTCGTGTACTTTAATTCGCGGAAAATGTCCCTGATGAAGTTTTTAGTGGACTGAATAAATGTGAACATTTCTTTGATGAACTTTCCGCAAAACTGGCTGTTCAGCAAGATATTCGTAGTTTTCTTTTAAAAGAATGTAACTATGATCATTGTAACCACTGTCTGGATTATTGTTTTTTTTTAAAGGTATGTAGTACTCAATAAATATTTCATAATAATTCATTTTTTAGTTATTAACTTTCATTTAATGTGATTCGCATATAAATTAGAAATGGAGTTTCGTATACGAAAATTAGCTTTAATTTTAATGTTTTAGGAAAATTATGATAAAACTAAGATCAATTCTATATATCGAATATTTTTTCTGGCAATTTGCTTCTTCGATATATTGAAGTTCGATTATATTTTGATAAAATTTTGAAATTGTGTTTTACATGTTACTAACTATGTTTTGACGTGAAAGCTAAGCTATAGGTGTTAATTTAATCATTCTACAGGTGCTGTACTTATAAAAAGATAATTCTTAAAAGAATTACTTTTTTCACTTTTTTGGTATATTACAGTGATTTTTGGAAATATTGTAAAACTTTTAGTTCTGAACACAGCTAAGAGTCCTAGTAGTATATAGCATAAAGGAAATTAAAATGCATTGAGTTGAATGAAATGTTGGGTCTCTGACGTAAACACTGAATTGTACAAAAAATTTATAAAAAATTCCCTCTATTTTAAAATGTCATAAAATCTTTGCCAAAGTTATATTTATTTTCATGATTTTATATCCCGTTTGAACTAAAAATATATGTATTGAATCAGTACTGTATATTTTTGGAAAAAAAGTGTTCCGAACGTAGGCTCTCACGTCCTTAAGGCTGCTATGTACTAAGAAAAAAAATCGTATTTCCCTTTTCCTCTTCTTGCAGACTCGTATGGTGGGAGGAGTCCAGTTGACACTTCGAGACTTCCACAGCCCTTAAGATTGACATTTTGAGGGATTGTAATGGCTCTCTCTCTCTATAGGGGAGCTAAGCGCTGCCTCCCAATTTTTTATTTAAAATATATTTTTGTCAACTATTTACAGGTACATAAATGCTGATAATCAAATAAAATATTGTCAGATAGCCTGAACTTTTCTGCAAAGCGCTACAGGATTCATTTTATAAATTTCGTCCACCGAAGGAATTTATGAGCGATTAAAACACACTATACACGATTTTTCCCTAATAATTTAAATTTTAAAATATTAATTGCATTTTAAAAAAAAAAACGAAAAATGTACACAAATGTAAAATTTCTTTCTCTATGACGGAGTGCAATTTAAAAAAAAAAAAATCTTTGAATCCAAGTCGGCAATCCGTGGACAAATTTTCTCCGTAAGTTAACATTGAGGTGAGCGAATCCAATGGGGTTAGTACATAGCAGCCTGGGGATGGTGGACTTTCAAATTACCAAAAATCGAGCAAAAATTGGAATTTTTTGGGGGGATGTATTAATATTTTAAAAACATGTAAATATTGGTATGAAATGCATTTAAAATATGTAGTGAAAAGTAAAATGAAAACTTGGTGGCTTTACAAAAGTTAGTATTTAAGGTAGGTGAAAAAACATGTTTTAAATGTATTTTTCTCAAAATGAGTAATTTCCAGATTTGCAAGTCTTAATTTTTGCGTCATAATCTCGCGTCATAATTTTTGACGAAAGTTTATGAAATTTATAATAAAGACTCCTGTAATACATGAAAATAAAGTTATGTATCCATTTTAGGATTCGAGGTCATTAAGGTTATCAAAGTTTAATTTAAGTGTACAAAAGTACAAAAATTTCAAGAAAATTCAGAGTACAAGCATAAAAATATTTCCTGAAAATTAACTATTCAACGAAAGTACAAAAAAAAATACATAACTCTGTTCAGAAAGTGTTTATAAGCAATATAAATGCAAAATTATGGGGAAAAGTTTAAAATTGAGTCGCAAGGAGCATTTTAAAGAAGGGTAATTTCATTTCAATTTTTTAATTATAAAATATTTTTTTAAAAATATCTATAAAATTGTATAAGGTGTTTAAGATTGTTAGACTTTAATGAATATATAAGCAAAGTTTCATATCTCTGTGGCAAATATTTCAAAAATCGCTGTAAAGGTCTACCATCCCCTTAGACTCTCATGTTCGGCAGATCGTGACACAGAGCGATGCACTTGCAATTGAGGATGAATTAGCTACCCTCACTCCCACAACTGTTATACCTGATATGAAATATTTGTGCTCTACGCATCACTAGCAAGTCTCGCATGAATAAAACAAAACTATTTTGAGAGATTTCCATCTTAGTTTTCTAGTAAAATACCATACTGAATCCCCACGGCTATTTTTGAGACTGTATTAACATATCCTATTTCAGTGTTTGTTATCTTTCAATCAATGATTTAAAAGCAGCGATGGAGTAAGTATTTATTTGAACATAAATTTAACATGTTCCTGAAATACCGGAAGCGTCATAAATTCGTGCAAAGTTCAAAAATTCATAATAAAAAAAGTAATGCTCGGAAAATTTTTCTGTTTGCGCCAATAAGATCAGAGGGACATTGGATTTTTTTCCATGTAAAAAAAAAGAAGTTTCTAAAAGTAACCGAAAGAGGGCGCTCTCACGTCATACTGATACGTTTTATGCAAATCAGGCAAACTCAAACAGAAAATCAAACAGATCACAATAACATGAGACTGTGCATTTAATTTAACAGATGTTCAACATTAATGTGAATGTAACAGATGTTCAACATTTCTACCAGCACAAGGTAATAGGCAAGTGAGGCGCGTCATTAAGCCCATTATAGCGGATTGTAGCATCGATGGCAGAGACTGTCTGTCGAATGTCATTTTTCAGTTCCACCAAAGTGATTGGGGAGCCCCGGTACACATGAGACAAGAATCTCCCCAACTAAAAATTTGCGGGGATCAAGTGTGGTGATCGTGAGGGTCACTGAACCGTACAACCGCGACTTATAGAACTCGGTCTTCAATGAGAGATTCCAACAGGAACGTCTTGATATCACGTGAAATGTGGGGCGGGGCACCATCCTGCATGAAGTCGACAACAGGTAACGCATGTCTTTCCTGCAGTGCAGGCTTAACGTGGTCACGCAAAAGCGCCATCTGTCAGTTACTTTTGGAAACTTTTTTTTTTTTTTTTTTTACAGGGAAAAATATCCAATGTACCTCTGATCCTATTCGCGCAAACAGAAAAGTTTTCCGAGCATTATTTCTTTTATTACGAATTTTTGAACTTTGCACGAATCTATGACGCACCCGGTACATTCTAATTAAATTTAATATTTCAAAAACTTTGGAAAACTAAAATTCTAGCAACGGTGCTCCAAGTCTCTGATATCATTCTGAAGAGTGCTGGAAATGTAAAAAAAGGTTTTAAATCCCTGATGTAAGCAATTTATTTATTTATTCCGTTCACAAAGTAATGTTTGTATAATATATCGTTAGCTGGACACTGGGACATTTGTTAAAATAAAGTTGATGGCAAGTCCTTTACGTAATTTTTTCCGCGTCTTAAAAAAAAGCCTAATGGCATATCATGCTTGTCTGTAGTTACTGTTCCATACGTGTATGTTCTCTGAAGCATAGATTTTTAAAGAGTTTATACTGACTTTTATATAACCCGAAATTTGTATGGGGACTATCATAATAAAGGTATCGATTCTGCATTAATTCTAGTAAATTCTAAAAAATATTATTTTTATGGAGCTATCGTGCCTCTAGTCTTCTCTAAAGAAATAATTGTTTTGTTTGTTCTACAGTCCAAGCATATGGTTACTTATAGCTGAACCAGCCGACATTGGATTATATAAGTTGCAATCGCGCCAACATATGCTGAAGAGACAACAATTCCAAATACGGAAGTTATTTAAATTTTAAACGATAACTGCACTTTGTTCCTCTTGAGTAAATATTTTGAGAAATTTGGCATTAATAATTCTTTCTCCCTCCCTCATTCCAATAATACTTAGCCCAACAAAAGAGCAAAATCTTGGTCTAAGGTTTCCGGGTACGTGTGAGATGTTTACGATGACGTGCCAGAATAATTGGTGTAAACCAGTGTTGTCCAACCATTAGTTATCCGAGGGCCAATCAAAACTTAGTATAGGAATGTGAGGGCCGGCTCCATTCCAGAAAGAAAACGAATTACATATTGTATTCAAAAACTTTTATTAAAATTTATGTTAAAAGAAGTTTAATATACTAGTTTAATATACCACTTCATTTTACAGTCGAGAAATCAATGTGATGATTGGCACTGTTTTCCTGATACAAGTTTATTAATGTCCACAGTAAGGTCAGAAAGGCAAAGTCTGAGGCTCGATTCCAGTGAAGCACTTTCAATTCGATTTCTCGTTTTTGATTTGATTTGTTTGAGAGCAGAAGAAGCACTTTCGCACACGTATGTACTGCCAAACAGCGATAACATTTGCAGAGAGAATATGGCAGTTATATGGCCGTTACTTAAATTTTAAGTAACGGCATTACATTTAAGTCCTACATTTAAGTCTTAAATGTAAGTCATTACATTAAGTCTTAAAAACTTAAAGCAGTAAGAAGGGTAAACGATTTTTTTCCAAATGTTAAATTAAAATATTTTTCCAGTAAGAAGGGCAAGGGCCAACAAAAATGAATTGTTGGGCCGCCGGTTGGACCACACTGGTGTAAACGATCATTTAATGGTAAACGCTTTCTTCCGCAAGCAGTTTATATAAAGCGACAGACATTTGTGGAGGCTTGGGAAGTTCTTTGAGCAGTGAGCAATCACGATTTAGGTAAATTTCACTGAGGTCGGTTTTCGTGCGATAGGTCAGTAAATTGTAATCGTTTGCATTTTGGAGATACGGGCAATGTTGAAATTTTCGCCACCGGCCATTTCGAGGGGGGTACCTCAAGTAGAATAATTCCGGTAAATATCGAACCTACTGCAGTAGTATGAGCGTCGGAAGACTCGAAACGATCGTGACCGGGGTGATCTTTAGACATTCATGCCAAGCGAGAAGAGTGCTCTGGCACAAATTGCCACAAATAACCTTGGCCACATTGGCACAAATAATATCGCAATTTAATGCTGGGGCCACTACTAACAAAGTAGTCCCGCCTTTGTACAGTGTACTGTACAACGTTCACTGTATGATATCGACTTTGATAGCTGATTCCCAATAACATTGACAGATATACCAGTTTTCCTGGCACTTCAATGTATTTTTTTAAAAAGTTGATGACTATGATTGAGTTGATTACAACTTATTGATTACAACTGACTGTGAATAACGGAAACAAATCATGTATATTTACAGATTTATCCCGATGAAAAACATAACCTAATCAACGTCAAGACACACCTCTACCAAACTATGGAAGACTTCCTGGAATACACATGCTTCAAATCCGTAGATCGCTCCGCAGACATGCACAATGGAAGATAGTTGCTGTAGAATTTAACCTAATGACTTTTTCTTTGTTTCTATAAGTAAACGGCCGACGTCAGGCCGTGTTCCACTGTCGACAGATGAGGAAATTGCTCTGCACAAGCAAAGTCTGGCCAGAATAGACTGAGGAGAGGAAGAGAAGAGGTTGTAAGCAAAGCTGCACGCTGTTTCGCCTTATTTACACATGTTTACTCACAAGTGCTTTGGTAATTTCCCCGCACGACCTAAAAGCACTGCATAAGTTACATCAGGGGCGGATGAATCCTTTATATTTAGGAATATACCGGTGTTGAAAATAATCTATTTTTTCAACGGAATTCATTTAACTTAGGACAAAAATATTTTTGAAAAAAAATCTGAAATTTCCTGTTATGATCACGGATTTTACGCACTTATTGTAATATTCGCAGAATTCATTTTAACTTAGGCCAAAAATATTTTTTGAAAAAAATCTGAAATTTCTTGTTATGATCACGGATTTTACTCACTTATTGTAATATTCGTAAAATTCCTTTTAACTTAGGACCAAAATATTTTTTGAAAAAATCTGAAATTTCCCTTTATGATCGCGGATTTTAGGCTCTTACTGTAATATTACCAGAATTCATTTTAACCTAGGAAAAAATACTTTTCGAAGAAATCTGAAATTGTCTGTTATGATCACGGATTTTACACTCACATTGCAATATTCACAGGATTAATTTTAACATAGGACAAAAATATTTTGTGAAAAAATCTGAAAACTCCTGTTATGATCACAGATTTTAGGCTCTTATTGCAATATTCGCAGAATTCATTTTTACTTATGACAAAAACATTTTGTGAAATATTCTGAAATTTCCTGCTCTAATCACAGATTTTACTCCCTTGCTGTAATGTCCTTTATTGAACCATTTTAGACTTGAGAGAGAAAAACTGCTTTAAAAATACCCCTCGAGCAATTTTATTTTAAAGCATATGTAAGAAAAATAATATAGAAAACCTGTTTCATAAAAAGCTATAGGGTATACTCATCATGCATTCACAATTGTTTATATCGCCCCTACCAGAATGAAGTCATTATTTGAAAAATATATCACCATGATCCAAGTTGGAAATAATGTACAGTTAATCAAACTTTACGTGTAAAACAATTGGCCACTTAATTTCGATCCCGATTTAAAATCCGGCTCAATGTAAATGGTCCAGACCTGGTCTCAAATTATTGTTCATAATTTTTCTTTAAAAACTCTTCTATTTCATGCAAGGTGTTTGCTAGAAAATGCTAGGTACTAATTGCCCTAACGTCGATGTTTTAAAAACAATATATGTTGAAAACCTTTAGTACTTTGCCTCTAAAATTTTTCTACATTTTCCAAAGTTGAATTAGATTACGTTTCTAACATACCTTTATTTTCTAAAATCCTTATTTTCTAAATATAGCATTTTTCAAAGAAAATCTTATCATTTTTCAGAAAATAAATAATGTGCCTGAAATTTGTTTGTTGTAACCTGACAAGTTTTAAAGGAACATTTCCCTTCACGTTATAAATAGTCTAAGCCTGTTTCAGACTGGATATTAAAGACCTGAATTGCTTAAATTTTAAATCTAGAAGCAAATTTTAAAAGTTAAACCCTCAGCTGGAATATATAGAGATTTTAGAAACTCAGTGGTCATAAACAGTTTAATAAATATCATCGAAAACGTCAGAATATTGTAGGAAAAAAGATTATTAAAAATTAAATATGTTTTCAATTTAATTATTTATCATTACATATTCATAAGTAATTATTAACAATGATAACATAAACAGGCTAATTAATTTTTACCCATTATATATTTTCAAGTTAATTAATTATAATCCCTGTTAATATGTAATTATTAAACGATAACAAACAGACTAACTGATTTTCACTCATTACTTTCGAGTTAATTAATAATAATCGCATGCTAATATGTAATTATTAAACAGTGATAACATAGACATCCTAACTTATTTTTACCCATTATATGTTCGAGTTAATTAACTATAATTGCCTGTTAATGTGTAATTATTTAACATTGATAACATAACAGGCTAACTTATTTTTACCCAAATCAAATTTTTTTGTATTCCCAGTGTATCAAAGATATTGAATTCGATATATGATCTTCAACAAATTCTTTATTTTAAAGCGAAATTCTTTATTTTTAAGTAAAAATCTTTATTTGAAAGCGAACCTGTTACCATTGAAATTAGAAAAACATTTGATGGCAAGTTTCCAAGAATTTAAATTAATTTCTTTCAGCCGTTTACGGCTAACAGCGGAATTCGCGGAATAAAGCAGCAAACTCTGCTTCATATTTGAGCAAAAGATATCATTTCATTGTTTCAGTCTCGAATACGACCCGAAAATCCGAAAATAAAACGCCCATTCCTTTCTTTTCATGGTATCGTGAGGAAATATTTAAATGATATTTTAAAGTTACGCTTCAGATTTAATTAAGTTTCAGAGCTTCGTGGAAACAAAATGGGAATTATCTTGATGTATTTCTTCTAAACTTGAATAAAACACTGCAGAATATTTTCTCTTACCAAAAAACGTGATATTAATGTAAATAAAAGTATGCAATATGAATAAACAAAATTTATAAAACTGTTTATAATAAATATGACAATTATTATGCAAAAAAAGAAAATTTCAAATGATTACTTTAAAACTTGCTGTTAGACTTTTCTATGATTACTTGATTCAGAAATCCTTGTTTTAAAACGTTATTTTGTTAATACACAACCTCTATATAAGTTCGTAGTATATAAGTTTGTAGCGTATTCGGTATATCAAGTATTTGTCTCTTTAATAACTAAATTTTTAATCATAATTCTTTTCAAAAGATATTCTGTAAATCAGGATAAAGAAAGTGTGCAGTGACACTTTCTGACATAGGTCAACAATATTTTTTAATTAATTCAAATTCTAAAAAGCAGAAAAAGGTTTAACGCTTCAAGCAGATTCCGTGAAGATTATTTTCCAAAAATATACTAGTTTTATTCTGAGTCTAAGCTTCAAAAAAATCTTTTCCCTAGAGAGTAACATATTGCAAGGACATTTTAAAAAAAATTCGTAGTTCCAATTATAATTTCACTGAATTATTTTTTAATTAAATCTAATTTCTCTAAAAAAACTAGTGGTTTTATCACGGAAAGAAACATTTAAAAAATTTCCTTGTTGACATAATATGCAAATATTTAATTATTGAGATGTCAACGGATTATTGAATAATTCTTCGCGTGCAGCTTCTAAAAATTTTTTTTAATTATTTTTGCATATCATTTAAAATAATTTTTTTAACATTCCTTACTTTTCTTTTTTTTTATTTAACTGATTCTGAAACTTATTTTCCTTTTGATACCATATTAAAAATATGCTTGTTCATTCTTATCCTAGTTTCGCTTTATTCATGTATTTTTTTATTTTAAGAGAATGCGTGTTTTTAAAGAGCGTGATTACATTATTAATAAAAGTGCGTGATAGAAATGCAGAAAATGGATGATTGAATCCTTATAACTTTTTACGCTACATATTGAATAAATATTACAGGAATTTCATTCAGATTAAATTATCCAAAAAGTTTTGGATAAACGGGTCCGGTGAGAAATTTTAGATATTTGAGGTATAATTTCCAGTATAAGAAACCAATAAAATGTCTAGATAAAGAAACATTTACATAATTTCACAGCCTGAAGCCTGCAACATTGTAAATAACGGTGCATGACAAAAATATGGAAGTTGCAAGACTCATTGAGTTATATTTAATACAAATTAACTTTTTGCGTTACATTTAATAAATAATAAAGATGTTCAGTTACATTAATTATCTTAATTTTTTCCGGTGAGAAATATGAAATTAAATATAATTTCCAGAAACTCAGAACAATGAAATGAGTCAATATATTAAAATTTACATAATTCCCCAGCTTGCAACACTGTATATAAAAGTACGTGGTAAAAATGTGGGAATTGGAAGACCAATAGGATAGTGGGGGTATCTACGTTCCGTGGGCCACGCCCTCCAAAGTAGTTTTTGCATAGCGATTTGACCATGGAAGGAAGAGATCGAGTCCTTTTAAATTTTAAACTTATCTTTAATAAAATAATAAAGGTATTTCAGTAAAATTAAATTATCTAAACAGATTTCGACAAATATGAGATGATGTCTAATTTCAAGTGTAACAAAACAATAAAATTACTAGGAATAAAACTTACAAATTTATACAACTTTATAGACTGAAGCCTTCATTATGTATACTTTTAGTCGAAAATCGTGATTTTGCTTGAAGATTAGGCATATGACAAGATTTCAATTTCAGTTGAATCAGTGGATGAAACTTTTAATAATAAAGGTGTGTTTCTCTTTAGTTTAAATTTTTTAATGAAATGTCGGAACCAAGTCTAGCAAAAGTATTTAATATTACAGCCGAGAGGCTTCGAAGAAAAAACAAATACAAAAAATAAAAAAATAAACCTTTTTGTGTTTTTTAATTGATGAATAGCTAACAATCACGACGGTGGTCGAAAAAGTTAAAGGATTAAAATAGAAGTCTAGATATTTATAAAAATGTTTGAGGATCGACTGAAAACAACTGCTAAGGAAGAAAGAGGTATATTTCGAAGCTAAAATACGTAAACTGAAATTGAAATTGATGCAAAATTATAATACAGTAATTTTCATACCTTATGTTTACCTAAAATCTAACGTTCATTTTTTATAATGATCAAAACACAGAGATGAGAAATACACAGCATATAGAATTTGAAAGTTGTGAAGGAACTGAATGCATAGCCCATGAGGCTATTAGGTAAATCAGGGTAAAAACTTCTGATAACATAGCTTTGGATCATGTAAAAAATGTATGAAGGCAATATTATACACGAGTGCGAATCTTTAAAGAAAACTTTTGCATTTAAAATTATTTTTTAGGTGTTAAGTTTCAACACAATCATAATTTCGTCTAAAAGAATTGTTCGTTGAAAATAAACATTCATTGGCACAATGTATCAGGAACGATGGAGAATTTGAAAAGAAACATGAACTTAAAGATAAGAGTTTAAAGATATATTTTAAATAATTTTTTTATTTTAATTTTTCAGCATTAATTCCCCAATCTTTTTTTTTTAAATGATAGTCGAAATAACATATCTAAAAAGAAAATTAGTTCCCGATGTACATATTTCTATGTTAAAGCCTTTAAAGAAGCACGCGTAAAATATCCACAAGCTGTATGGCTGAGTAACTTGAAAGTATCCACGCTGTATGGCTGAGTTCTTAAAACTCGCTACCATCTATGGCACTAAGTATAAAGCAAAGGAGTTGTTTTCTTGAAGAGGGGGAGCTTCAACTTCTCTGCTCAGTATTTGTGGCCAGACTTTATTCCACACAGTTACATCTGAAGCATCAGAAGGAATTCCAAACACACAAATTCTCTGCAGGATTCAGTACTCCATGATATGAGTTTCAGCTCCACGTGGTCTCGAAGACGTGTAAGTAAGTGCTCGCGACGCGGGCATGTTATGTCTTCTTACAATCATCAGACTAGTTTGATCAGAATTTCGTATAATTCCGTACTCCTTTATACAAAGTGATAAGTCCTCTAGCTATAGTTTTATGTTTCATAAGAATGTAACATTCTGGGATTGAAGAACGGCAAATAATTTATAACAGCGCTAGCATGGCATATGGATAGCCTTCAGACGCCATATGCGAACATGTGTTGATTGTGTTGACAGGCGAGAATTAAGTTGGGATGCGCTGTAGTCATTAACCTAAATAACTTATTAATATAAATATATTACAAAATATTGTGTAATCTATTTTTCGATGTATCGAGCAAAAAAAATGCAAGAAATATTTATTAAACGGCAATCATATTTGATTGTAATTATTGTAAATACACAAACGCTAATGACTCTCTATATCTAAAGTTTCATATAAGTACGTACAAAAAATTATTAATTTGTGGTACACATGATAGTAATTATTGTAACTACATAGTTAATGCAACGCTTTATGTTTTTCGTAAAATCTCCAGTATCAGGTATGGATATTGCTACAAATCTTTTGCTCCATAAGACTAACTTAATATTTTTCACTGAACTCATAGTCTATTTCATTATGAGATGATATGTTACCTAAAATATATTTAGAGGATCTAGTAAGTTATATGTTTTTTATTTATGTCCTCTTGTATGACTCCAGTTATTCAAATGTTTGTCATATATATATATATATATATATAAATTTAAAGCATAAGAATAAATTTAATTTAATGTAATATATTAGAATTTTTTTAATTTTCAAAACAAACTATTTTCTAACTTAGTATTTACAGTATTATACGGCAATACAATAAAAATTTCAGTAAAATCTAGCACTTTGACAAACAGGTTTTTAGATGCATAAAGCGTCGCATACATGGGGCATATGCACCAAATTTAAAAATAGTTTATTTTCAACATACCTGCCAAAAGAGTAATAAATTGCAAGTTAATTTGTTAATTAATAAATATATATCAAGCATTGAAAGATTTCATCTCATGCAATAACCCTTTAACAAAAATTCTTAAGTATAACGAAGGATATTTTTTTAGCTGGTACTATTCAATACCAAGATTTATTTTATTATAAGACTGTTTCCATCATGTGTCAGGTGTTTTTCAAAACGGTACATATCTGCTAAAGCTGGCATTTCATACTCACAAAGTTCCAGAATGTTGCATCTCTTACTGTCTTACTGAATCAAATGATTCTCCAAAATGTGAAAACTGATCTCTGTGATCTGCTTCAAATCTGAATTTGTGTTGGTGCTATCGCTGCTCTTTACTTATACTTAGAAGTGTGTAGTTCAACCTTGTTAACATTCTTTTATAATAAGTAATTTTGCGTAGAAGTCAATATGATGAATCCAAAACAGTGATCTCAAACCCTATATTGTCAATCGGTCAATGTCAAATAGTTGACCTACATTGAAAATTCAGAACGAGTTGACTGACGTTCTAGGATAACTGTGATAGACGTATTCTATTTCGCAAGAATGTAAAAGTACTTTATTGATATATACGTGATGTTTAATTACTATGTATGTAATCAAAACTGACCATTATTATTCCAAGATTTTTTTTTATTTTAAAAATATAATGTTTTCAAAGTAATGTATATCAGACATCTCTCAAATTATACATGCTATATGACCGTTAAGGGAGATTTTCATTCAACAGTTAACATAGCATAAATTTATTCGAATACTGTCGAATATGAGATAAAAATACAGTGCTTTTCAAAGCAATGTATTTCAGACATTTCTCAAATTGCACATATATATATGACCATTGACGGAGATTCTTCATTCAACGGTCAACATAGCATAAATTTATTCGTCTACTGTACAATATTAGGTTAAAAATATGTTTTCTAAATCAATGTGTATTGAACACATCTCTCAAATTATATATATGATTGTTGAGGGAGATTTTTCCCTCAACGGTCAACATAGCATAAATTTATTCGACTACTGTAGAATATTGGGTAAACATATAATGTTTTCCAAAGCAGTGTACTTCGAACAATCTCTCAAATTATATATATGACAGTTAAGGGAGATTTTTCATTCAACGGTCAATAGCATAAATTTATTCACCTACTGTATAATATTGGGTAAAAATATAATGTTTTCCAAAGCAATGTGTTTCACACAGATCTCTCAAATTATATACGACCTTTGAGGGAGATTTTTCACTCAACGGTCAACATAGCATAAATTTATTCGTCTACTGTATAATATTAGGTTAAAAATATGTTTTCAAAAGCAATGTGTTTCACACACATCTCTCAAATTATATATGACCGTTGAGGGAGATTTTTCACTCAACGGTCAACATAGCATAAATTTATTCGTCTACTGTATAATATTAGGTTAAAAATATGTTTTCTAAAGCAATGTGTATCGAACACATCTCTCAAATTATATATATGATTGTTGAGGGAGATTTTTCACTCAACGGTCAACATTGCATAAATTTATTTTATTGCAACGGTCAACATTGCATAATCATTGCATAACACGGCATAAATTTATTTGCTTAGTGTATAATTGTGTAAAAAGTATGTTTTCCAAAGCAATGTGTTTCAGACATCTCTAAAATTATATTTATGACCCTCTAAAATTATTTTCTCAGAAGCTGTAGCAGTTTAAGTTTTGATGTTCAGAAAAATTGCTTAAAATTTTTTGTCATTTGCAATTCATCCCGATGCAAACGCATGGAAACTAAACATACCGATGTAAACTAATTAATCTACAATGATGAGCGTAGTCTGTTCCCTTTATAAACATTTGAAGAGCCACTATTCAAAATTTTAAGGCATATCATGCATAACTTTTTATTGCAGGATGTTTTGCGTCAAGACAAATGGTGAAAAATTCATTTTGAGGAAAACCTACTTCCAGTTCTTAGACAACTGTTGTTAAAATGGCTCTTAGTTAGATAGAAACAAAAATCAAACAGAAATAGAAAGATAAATGTTTATATTTGATATTATTGTATAATCAAAAAATCGATTTTTTTTTCAAGGGTTGTTGAAGGGAAGAAATTTGTTTCAAAGGGGTAAAGATACCTTTACTCAATTTTGAAAAAAAGAAAAAAAGAAAAGAAAGAAAGAAAATAAAGATTGCAAATTTTTATCCTATATGACTCATGTAAGAAATTAGTTTCGTTTGAACTGACCTAAACTAAAAGCATCAATGATAGTTTTACATCATTAAAGCAAGTGTAACTTAAAAATAAATGTTAGAAAGTTGAAAAAAAATCATTAACAGAGGAAACTTTACATACCAGTTCTAATCGGTTGCATGAAATTATCTTACTAACTCGATTGCCTTCTCTCCTTATCTAAATGATTCAGGAAATGCTTATGAGGAATATGCCTAATCATCCATGCAAATTAACGCATAATCATTCACCTGAATTAAATGTAATACTTCTTGTTTCCCACATGAACCACAAATCTTCTGGCTGTGAGATAAAATATTGTCAAGGTTCATTTTATGCTGATTTCAGATTATAAAGTTGTTAAATTTAACTGTATTATACCTTGTTGAGGAGAAAACGTACTGTAGTTATAATATATATATATATATAATTGTTAAAACTGGGAATATTGCTAATCGAGAGGGAAGTAGAATTTTTCATGTTGAACTTGAAAAAATACTGCAATTTCAGACAATCATTTTGAAACTAAAATTTTTAAATTATAACTACCTTCTATGGAATTTAATAATTATTAATAAATTGTCTCTGTGATATTGTGACATTTAAATATTTAACGTTTTATTTTAAATAGGTTGTCACATGCTGTTAAAACAATATTTCATAGAAAATTGTAATTAAATCTAATGAAAACGCTGCAATAGAATATAACAGATGTGATTTTTAAATTACAAGAAATATATGTGCTTAATATTTTACTATAAGAGCAGTTAACCACAAATATGTTTTGGTGTAACTTGAAATTTTCTTATGAAAAATTTATATTACGATTTAGCAATCGATTCTAGAGATCTTTTAACCTTTTCCTTACGGGGTGGGATAGCATGTATCCCAAGAATACGGGCCCAAGAATGAATATATATATATATATATATATATATATATATATATATATATATATATATATATATATATATATATATATATATATATATATATATATATATATATATATACATACACACATATACGTATACATATAAATTTATTTATATGTATATATATATAAATATATATATATACATACACACATATACGTATACATATATTTATATATATATATATATATATATACATATACATATACATACACACATATACGTATATATATATATATATATATACATACATACATACATATACGTATATATATATATATCTCTGTGTGTGTGTGTGTGTGTGTATTCTTGGGATACACGCTACCTCACCCCATAAGGAAAAGGTTAATAAAAAGACAAAAAGAAATTATTAAATCTTGAAAGAATAATTAACTGTTACCATGCGACATAATTGGCATTAAATACACAGTTAGGGTAATCCCTACCCCGACACTTTTTTTTTTTTCCATTGACACTGACGTGGTACATTAACGAGCCACCGGCGAGCGTCTTATATCCCATGAATCCCCATATAGATGACTAATTTTTGGTATGTTATTTTATGTATGGATAATTTCTGGTGGCTATACTTCCGTTCTTAGGATTAAAAGAAAATTGTTGACATTGAAAGTTAAGAAAAGAAAGAAAAAAGGGAAAATAAATAAATAAATAAAAATAAATAATGAAATAAATATAAGTTTGACAACTATTTAATGTGGCAGCATTAATAAAAGGAGACACGATGACTCCTTTATTAAGCAGAAGTCGGTGAGATAGTCTTGAGATCGATCCATCAAAGAATGACAGGTCAGAACCAGAAGCGCCGGGCTATTGTAATTTAGAAGAGGTTGGAGTGAAAGTTAAGAATGGGGAAAGAGACCAGGATGAATAATCAAAGTGGCCTTATGGCGCCCCAACATTTTTTTGTTATTTTTTTTAAAATTTATTTCAATAAAATATCAAATATTTAAAGGTAATATGATAAAACGTTTTAATATTGCTAAGAAAGAATTATTTTAATATGAAATATTTAAATATTTTTAAGCTTTTATATAATTTAAAAGATAAAAGATTCTTTTCAGGTTTTACTGAAATAAACTGTTTTCGAAGTTCAGCAAAATATTTCTGATGTGTCTGAAACTTTGCTTTGGAATTTTATATGTATGATTATCTGAATTTATATCATATTTATTCAGTAATGTGTCTGCAAAAAGAAAAAAACATTATAGAAAAAAAGCTGATTTTTTTCAATTCCCCTGAGGCATTCTCAGATGTTCAACAATGAATTCTTCTACTACATTCTAATATCACTAAGTAACGTCATATATCGATCATCTTATAATTATCTACTTATACTCATATTTTGAGATTTTATTTTAAAACGTTTTCGGTAATATATTTTTTGCAACCACTTACACTAACATTTTGTTGAAAGTTACAAAAAAATTAGTGCTCCAATTTTTCTCATTTTTACAAGGTATAAAAAATTAGCGGTTGACTACTTCATACTGTATACTTCATATTTATCTACAACTTCAAAAGTATTTCATCCTAAAGTATTGCTTAGTTACAAACAATCAAATAAAAATCGTAAAACTCTTCTTTTTAAACCTAAATACACATTCAACTGTGCTAACAGAACGGATATAAAAATTTTTCAGACATACTCTTTATGAAAATTCATTGAAGAAATCTAATATAGTCCAAAAAAAATTTTTCACCATTCGAAAAAAGGGTTTTATTAAAATGTTTTAAATTGATTCGTGCGATAATCAACGAATAAACTATATCAGCTTTTATACATTAGGTATAAAATTTTGCTTATTTAGTTTGTGTGAAGCCCTGTTTTGATGCAAACAAAATATTATAAATAAATTTGATATGTATACTTATAAATATAAATATATATATATATATATATATATATATATATATATATATATATATTTATTTATTTATTTATTTATTTATATATATACATACATTTCTCGATCTTGAAGTTAACTTCATAATTTATGTAACCGAATTACATAGGGCTTCAAGGCAAACGAATTTGAAACAGATATATTGCTCTGATATTGCACAAAAACAGATCACAAAAGAAAACACAGCATCAAAAAAAAAAAAAATAGCTTGTCGATTAAAGTCTATCACAGGGTTGAGCAAAGTTGTTCTAACATTCAATATTTACATTTCACCGGAGAAATGAAAGTTAGATTTTTGAAAATGTCTTCCTCTTTTTTCAAATTCCCTTTAACATTTCACTTTCACGAAAACTTATATGCCTTGCGCCTAGTCTAACAGTTATAGCAGCTTTAAAGAAAAGTTTTAAGGCAGTTTTCCGTTATTATAAACAAGCAAGTTTTTGTACTCTCTTTGAAGTGAATAATTAAAAACTACAGTTCTCTATTTTTCATGCTTCGGAAGCATTTTTTCCACCGTTTTCACTGTTAATATCATTGAAATACACCTATACATAGCACATTTTAGAGAGAAGTCATGGTACTTTCTTTTTAAACAAAGGGGTCTGCAGATTCTGGATAGGGTACAGTACAACTACCGGTTTTTTGCTTGTATATAAAAAACGTGACTCACATGTTAATTTCAAAGTTAAATGGGGAAGCATTTTTTTCCTCGAAAAACACTACCAGCCGTTAGGAAATATAGTTTTTATGAAAACCAGGTTGTGTCAGTACTGTTTTGCAGCCTAAAACAAACACACACACACACACACACACACATATATATATATATATATATATATATATATATATTTGTGGCTTGATACAAGATGTGCCTAAGTCAGTTTTTTCCAAGATAACTTTGTTATGTCTCTAATAAAAAAAATATCAATCTCAATGTAAGTTGTATCTAAATCTGTCCAATGCTATAAAAGTGTTTTTTAAACCATTGTACAGACTTGGATTCTTCTTGCAATGAAAATAATATTTTTCTAAAGAGACATAATAAAACAAAGTCATCTTGGAGAAAACTGACTTAGGCACTTCTTGTACCAAACCACAGATGTATATATATATATATATGTGTGTGTGTATATATATATATATATATATATATATGTATGTATGTGTGTGTGTGTGTGCATGTGCGATTATGTGCTTTTACACTGCCTCCAGAACTTATATGTTAGCGTATTATGTTGTTAATACATTGCGTTTTTCACTCATATTCATTTTATAGTTCCTAAACATATATAGCTATGTTTATTCAACATAGTAATAAAATCACTGTTAAAGTAGTATTTCTTTCACTACATTATAACTTAGCATTGCTGACTGTGTTCATGTTTGATTTCAGTGCTTGATATTTTATGCTTCATTGTTGTTGTTGTTTTTAAACTCTTAAAAATAAAAATGTTTTTTTTATTATTGTGCAACAAAAATTGTGCTATTTGGAATTACTTGTTTGTGAATTTGTAAATAAATCTGTAATTAAAAAATAATTTCATCGTTTCTACGGAACTTCACGTAATATCCCGTCGGACTGTCACGCTGATATTATTTGGCTCATTTATCTATTTAGTTTGCACGTTTTGCCTAGTTTTTACATTTTTTCTAGCTTGAAATACAACCGGTAGTTCTAGAATCTTCGTCCGTTCATCAATGTTCATGCAGTTCACACACAGCGACTGGAACACGAGGAAAAATCTGATACTAAAACTTTGGCCATATATATATATATATATATATATATATATATATATATATATATATATATATATATATATATATATATATATATATATATATATATATTATATATATATATATATATATATATATATATATATATATATATATATATATATATATATATATATATATATATATATATATATATATACAGTCGAACCTCCATATATCGAAGTAGCAAATTGCCGGAAAAAAATTCGATATATAGAATTGAGCTTAATTTTATCATAATTCTCCTAAAACATTAAAATTAAAGCTAATTTTCGTATACGAAACTCCATTTCTAATTTATATGCGAATCCCATTAAATGAAAGTTAATAACAAAAAAAGAATTAACATGAAAGATTTATTGAGTACTACATAGATACCTTTTAAAAAAACAATAATCCAGACAGTGGTTACAATGATCACAGTTACATTCTTTTAAAAAAAACTACGAATATCTTGCTGAACAGCCAGTTTTGCGGAAAGTTCAAAGAAATGTTCATATTTATTCTGTCCACAAAACACTTCATCAGGGACATTTTCCGCGAATTGAAGTCCACGACATTCAAATGCCAAAATCAATGCCGACGTTCAAATGCCAAAATCAAATGCCGACGTTCAAATGCCACGTTTCAAATGCCAAAAATTGGGAGATTTTATTCTAAAGTGGAATAAAATCTCCCAATTTGTCTTGAAAGAAATTTCGATATATACTGAGATTTTTTCGATGTATAGAAACAGTTTTTCTATGTAATGAACATGGATATTTGCTAAGAGTTCGATATATAGAAAATTTCGATATGGGGAAGTTCGATATATGGAGGTTCGACTGTGTATATATATATATATATAAATATACACGCTACTAGATCCCTCTTACTAAAAAAACCGAGCTTTCTTTCTGGCCAACACAATATGTAAAGATCCAAACATACAAATATATGCACATATTCGAGGTAATCCGTTGTTAAGAACTAGGAATCCAGCGTTGTCCTTTGAATATCTTTCACATGGCCAACCCATTAACCCTTTGAGGGCGCCGTTTGCACAGTGAAAACGCCTATATCTAGTCTTTTTTTCACTTGCATTCAAGGTATTCCAGTTAAATGAACAGGAAATGATTAGTACTGCCATCTGTTATCAGTTTAAAGAAGTAAAAACATTTTGCAATCTTTAATTGGAAAAATTTTCAACATTCTTTAGGTTAAAAAAATCGGAAAAAAAATCTACCCCGTGCAAACAGGGGAGGTTGTTGCCCATGAAAGGGTTAAGGCTGTACCCACTTCCGCATGGGTGGTTTGCTGATAAATCATGATCAAGTATGAAATATAATTAAATCCAGCTGCAATATATATATATATATATATATATATATATATATATATATTTTTTTTTTTTTTCGAGAGGTAGCTTTTACTTTGCAAAGCACAATACTCTGGCCTTCACTTCAATAATGTACCTTTTCTGTGAAAAAACGACACTTACTGCTCTTTCATTAAATTCCGGTAATAATCTTGTCCCACTCGTAAATTTCGTGTGCAATCGACGGGATAATACGCAAGAACCCATTATTCCTCAAGCTAACAGAAAGTGATATTTTACCATGTGATTTATAAGCAAGCGGTATTCTGGCATCAGAGTGGAACTACACGAAAGAAGTTAAAGCAAAACAACGGCCTTTATTCTTAACACTTTACCATATCCTCATTGTATTATTTCATAAACATTTTCAAAATATATCATGAACGACATACAGAGTTCATTTTCATACCATTATGTTGAGTAGTTATCTACGAAGCCTTACTGAAATCCAGAATAAAAGTAGATTTGCAGGTTACATGTCTGTGTATTATCTCTGAAAATTACCGATGTATGTGCATAATAACATTTACAGGAAATTCAAAAGAATGCGGGCTCCTTGTACATATGTTAATGTAAATAGTATTACTGACTTTTGTTGTCACTAAATCTTATACATAATTACAATGATTTTGTATCGTTTGTGTGTTTTTATGATTGCAGTATGTTTTTTTCTCTGTTTTACTGCTTTAGAATTAAACTATTTTGAGCGTTAACTGTTGATTTAAACTTAAAATTTGTTACTTCTAATGTATTATACACCGGCATAAAGTATAGTATATGGAAACTTAAAGGAATAGTTATGAATTATTAACTTACTGCAAATTCTATTGTTGAGAATATTTCTTATTGAATAAACTCTTATTTAAATACTACTCTGTCTATTTATTTCTGTTATTGGTATCATATATTTTCAAACATCACAAAGAATGTTTTGGAATCTTTAATTGGTCCTGAAAAAAATATGGTTCTTTAGAGGGATGGCCGGCTGGAGGAGTTTCATTATATATATATATATATATATATATATGCCATTTTCAATCATCTCCGCTCTCGCCAGGCGCGCGTCCTACCTATCTGAAAAATATCCCTAATCTCATGCTTTGTTATCCGAAAACCCGCCGCACATTTCGCATGCTAAAAACACCTCGTGTTGTTGCGTCATCACATGATTTCATAGTCAGGCATTGCCCGCCCGTACCTTTGTTGACGAACTTCTGACCGCGTGGGAGCAATTAAATATCGATGACCATGAACTCTCCGCTGCGAAAAACAGCCTACTTCCTGAATTGGAAAACAGACTAGAATCTCTAAAAGAAAATGACAGTTTTACGCTAACTAATATAGTTAAATATAGTTTATGCTTCTAATTATTTCATATCTATATATATAAAAGAGCTCGTATCTTTGTTTGTCCGCTATAGAATCATAGACCCACCGGGATGAAATTCTGCACAGTTAATGTTTAAGACTTGAGAAACTTAACGCAACAAAAACGAAATTTGGTGCTCAATTAGTTTTTTTTAATTAATTTTTTTAAGGATGTTTTGTGCCCCTAAGAAGTGCGCGTACCTCCTGTGGATACAGACCCTTCACCAAATCCAGCTGCGTTAAGAGGATTGGTTTGGGGGTGACGGGGGGGTCAAATTCCAATGCGCGGGAGGAAGAGGGTTGGGAATGACCTTTGGCCCTGACTCCCCAGATAAACACAACTTTCCTGGCTCTGCTTTGTGAAATCCAGATAATCTTTGTGATAATCCAGAATGCAATTATGCATCTGCTAATGACGCAAGTATTGGATCGATGTCGAACTTATGTGACAGCTGTGGTGCTAAAAAGTGGTCTAGAGAATCACCAGTACTGGGAAAGTACAATTGCCTGCAATTCCAGAACCATCCGAGCCTTTGAGAATATTACTCACAGGTAATACATCTGATTCAAAACATTTCTTACAAAACATACAAGCTTAAGGAAAAGAGGCTTCATGGGAAATCCCACCTTACTTGGATTAAATAAAGGGGATAACGCATCTTGCACTTTATCTCTTGGCTGATGTGGAAAAAAGTGCATTTTTTAAGAGAAAAATAAATAATAAAGGCAAATGTAAATTATAAATCTTATTTCTAATTAAACAGTGGATCAAACAAATCTAATTAAATCTAATTAAACAGTATCTAACACATTTAATTAAAGAGTAAACTTATTCAATCCAAACGTGTGAATCACGCAACACGGTGTTATTAATTCTCAATAAAATCAGACGAAGGTCCGCAGACTCAAAGTTTCTTTCTTTCTTATTGTTTGTATATCATTTCAGTAGAAACGCGCCAAGCGCATTCTGTCTGGCCAGATGATCATGAAGAGCGGGGATGCAGCCCAGTATTTTTTGATGGAATGCATGAAAAATTTTATATCTATATATCTACCCGAGCAACGCCGGGCAATAATGCTAATATATATATATATATATATATATATATATATATATATAGGTAATGAAAGCAAGGAAGAGGTCGGAGGACAGGTAGAATTAGTCCGTATTGAAGTCATCGTACTTGTAGTCGTAGTCGGCTTCAGATAAACGAGCGGCTGGCACGAAGAGAACTATCAAGATGAATAAAATCCAACGCCATGAAAGGAAGAGTCAGCTGGTCATAAAACAGTTTTTATTCCTGGAAATGTTGCTGGACATCATTTGGACGAAATTACAAACACCTTAGCTCCACATTTCTCGCGGATAAAGGGAAAAAGGCCCCGGCAGCGCAAAACGCTGCGGCAATACGGACAGCTAAAAGACTACATGTTAATGGTTTGGGAAAATACAAAGGAGTGTGTACAGAGACGCCGAGGATCGCTGATGCTTGCGAAATGCACAGGCGCGCTGAACTTTTAATTGGTCAGAATTGACACCTGACTTAAACGCGTCATATGAGGTGATCGTTCGAATGTTCTACGAGGTTCGAAATTAAATAAGCTTTATGTCCGCACGTGGACTTCGGGGAAGATCTAATAGATTAATTTGGTATTTAGATCAAATTGAGGGATAATCCTAAATCTAAAGACGCTCTGAAATAACCCTTTGTTACATACTTAGGCGCAGAC
This sequence comes from Dolomedes plantarius, assembly GCA_907164885.2. Classification (NCBI taxonomy): domain Eukaryota; kingdom Metazoa; phylum Arthropoda; class Arachnida; order Araneae; family Dolomedidae; genus Dolomedes; species Dolomedes plantarius. The sequence goes on from OU015490.1 coordinate 120,743,652, forward strand.
TTATCGCTCATGCTCTGTGATGTTCATAGAATGTTCGACAGGCTTCTATCTTAAATTACGTAATAATTTTACTCCGCGCAAAGCCCGTACTTTGTCTAACAATAGATTAGTTCGCTCGACTTCATTCGCGAATCGAGGTCATCTAATGAAAACGGAGAAAAACCCTTTCCTTACCCGCAGCGAGTCTTGGAATTTGGAACTAGTGGCTTTTGGCGCCACGAAAATAATCTATTCTGAAGCCCCCTTTAAATTTTAACTTAATTATTCTTTTCCTTAATTAATTCTTGACAACTTCCCCCTCCCCGTCCCCTTGAAGGCATGCACACAAAGAGTAGCAAATTCCATGTGGCAAGCCCTCAGAAGAGAAAAAAACACTAAAATCAATTTCTTAAATCTTATATAATCAACTGGAAATATGCTGAGTAGGGCTACAGTCCCCAGTCAACAAAAATCTCAGCAAAAAACCCATTAATTAAAGTCCAATTAAAGTCCCTCCGTCGGGCCTCTCTCTTTCGTTCGTCGGGGAATGGCTGTCTCTACTCACCTTCTAGCATCTTTCCTAGGCAAACAAAACCTCTCTCTTTCTCTGCCTGTGTAATCTTTATCTCGCTTCTTTTATATCTGTCTCCTATGCCTCTAACTGCTCCTATATTTTCTTGATTGGGCCCCTATTTTCTTTGGGGAGTTTCCACTCCGCCCTGCTGGAGCATTCCTTCCCATTTCATTACCGCACCTCTTCCGGGGGGTCGTATTTGATCTCTACCGCTCTCTCCCTTCTTACAGACCTATTCTTCTTCTTGACCGTTTCCTATCTGTCATCTCTTTTCATGCCATACGTGCTTCGTTCCGCCTTACTCGTCTGGCGTTTCTTCATGATATTTCTTTTCAAACCGTAACGATCTATTTTTATCAATATTCTCCTTTCAATATTCTCCTTTCTATGGATTATTATTTTCCCAGCTTGCTTCACCTTCTGACCTATTCACGGGCTCATTCATTATCCTTTTCTACTCTCTACAATGTCACTTTTACCCGTGACATTCCACTCCCTCCTTCAAAAAAAAAACTTGTATCTCATTCCTACCATCCGTCATCTATTCATCAATTTCTATTTGTTTCTTCTTTTCGCCAGCTTATTTGTCTGTATACTTATCATCTATTTCTCTGGTCAGCTATCATTCTCTATCGGTACGTGTGCGTCTCTATTGCCCTTACCATGCCTCTGTACCTTAACTCACCATAGTCATATTTACATACCTCTGTTTCCACCTATATATATTATTACATTCATGCACTTATAATTTAGTTACTAACCAATCTAGTCATACCTTATGATACACTTACAATACATTTTCAATGAGATGAACAAAATCTTACTTATTCAAAATATTCACACTATTACACTTCATCTTACTTTCTTACATATTTATGCTTTTCACATGATCTTAGCAATTCCTTTTAAACGTTGAAACACAAAAAATCTTATCTGTTTAACATATTCATGTCAGTTTGATTCATCTTACTAATTAATACACATTATCCTACATTTGCATTTCATTTTTCATTTTCATGAGCTCCTAAAAAAAATTTCACTAACTTAACTTATCTGATACCTTTTTAGCTCACACTATTACATCATACATTTAATTTTTTATCTTACACTAAATCAAATTAAATTACATATATTGATATTAAATTATCCGTAGTCATACACCTTACATTATCTTGTAATTCATTTTAAATCATAGAAAGAAAACATTTACTTATTTATCATAACTATAATAATTCAATTAACATTATTATATCACATGCTTGACTCTATACCTTCGTACGAAATAAAACATATCCATACACCTTTTCATTTCATTTTACATGTCACAAAAATTATTATTAATGTAATTACCACATTAATGTCTATAAGTTTTTCTCAATATTGTCCGAGTGTGATCTTGCCAATTTTTGTGGCTGCATATAGTCTAAATTTCTAAAGTCAGTCCAGTTTTTGTTTGATCTAGATCACCTTTTCACACATTTCATTTTATTACAGTACAGTGACATTTTCATTGATCTCCCCGTGCATGCCTTTTGTACATTACCTTCTCATCCATGTATGTAATTACCTCATTCTATTCTCAAGTTTTTTAATTTAGTTTCTCGTCTTCCGATCAACATTGCAACGCTTCCTTGCGTTCTGGATTCATCATTCAATCTACACTAACAATCCCGATTTTTAGGTGTGCTACCTTATCTATTTAACTTATTGTTACTTCTCCCTTCACGTTTCCTCAATAACTTCAGGTATTGCAGTTTCGGGTACACATTGTCACCCTTTTTTCTATTCAAGCCTATTGTTAATTCTCCCTTTCTAATCCTTAGAACTGGACAGGACCCTGTCTGCGGTCGCTCCCTTTTCCAAACCTGGGCCTCCGAGCAAAATCCACTTTTCGTCCTCGAACCATTACTCAGATTATACTAACGCACCTCGCTATTCACTCTCGTTGTCTATTGTTATCTACCTTTCCATTTATGCTTTTTGTTCAGTTACCCTTGGTACAATACGTATTTTATCTTCGTGTACCTTTAAAATTTGGGTCGGGATTTCGTGATGCTGAATGAGTACACTTTTATTACGAAATTTCTTTATAATCGTAAAGGGTCCCGTGAATTTTGGTTCTAGGCTTTTCGCATAAGTCAGTTTTTTTAAATATACCGAGTCTCCAATTTCTGTCTCTGCTACTCTGACCCATCGCCTCGCATTTGCGTATTTCTGGTTTTGTCTTTCCTGATTACGCTCTACCTGTTTAAAAATTTCGTCGCAAAACTTGATTTTGTCTCCCATGAATTTTGCGTACCCTTCGCGGTTCTTTGGCTGTTCTAATTCTTCCTGTCCCGTACTAATTTGTCCCGGTAATCTCATTTGTCTGGTAAATTGAATTTCCGCTGCCGAATACCCCGTGGTCTCGATAGCTGCGTTTACATGGACAACAATAATACCCGGGATTTACCCGCTAACAGGGAAAACCTTTGAAGTCCGTTTACACGGGACCACATTTTCACCCTGCTTTTACCCGTCTTACCGGAAGTAAAGGCCGTCACATGATTCGGCGGAAGTGATCCTCATACACCATCATTCCTTGTAAATCACGTTATGGGTTCGATCCCAGCCGGTGTCATACTTTTCCAAATTCACTGTATTGCTATCTTTAGCTTTCCACCTTCGAACTCCGCATTTATCTCGTTACGAAGTGTATGGTCCTGGGGAAGGCCTTTTTCTCCAATTGCTGTTCTTTTGACCTCGTATTCTTAAATTTTAAAAATAACAACAAAAAAAATCATAAAACTTTAAAATTCCAAAAAGATTGAAAAACTTACAAAAATATTTTTTGTATTCTTATGATATCTGCTTTTCTGGGCCTCTTAATATTATTACTTTTTTGTTTTCCGTGGATCATTAGTCTTATCTAATTTTTCTTCTAAATTTTCTTAACTTGTAACTCTATATTTTTTCTGTTAAAATTAACTTTTTTGTTTTAATTTAACTTTACTATTAATTTTTTTCTTTTACCCGCGTTATTCTTACCTTAATATTTTAATTCATTACTTAAAATTTTAACTACTGAGCACTCCCACCTTGATTACATATATCTTGCTTACAGTAGATAAAGTCGACACGACCAATGCACTCCTCTTCTAAAACACAATTACGTCTGCGTCTATTTGTTATTTAAATGCAGCACATGTCAGTCGCTGTTGATAATCATAGAACGTTTACGATTTTTTCTGTTGTTTTTAAAAATAAATTTAGAAAATAAATAGGAAAAAAGGAATATAAGAACTAGAAGATTGATGCGGATATTAGATATAATCGTACGATCTGTGGCTTCATCGCTAAATTTAGTTTTTCCACAACAAAGAATGTGGGCAAAATTACGAAGCTCTGTTTGGTGGGAAGAAATTGTTTTAAATTCCCGAAGTAATAAAGACTGGAAAGAAAATTTTCCAATCGATAGGTGCATTTTTTAAATTATAAGATTGATTGTAAGATACTTATTGTTTTAATAAATCCTTTTATAAGATCAAAATGTAATTTTGATTTCAATTTTGTTTCAGTAATTTTTAGTTATGTATAAATAAAAAAATCATAAATAGATATAAATAAATTTTTATCTGTGAATTCTAAAATAATTAATTTATAAATAAATTTTAATGTTACGTTTAATTATTAATTATACTTATTAAATTTATTAATTTTACCATAACACATTAAATGAAAATGTTATTGAAATGAAATTTTATTTCTTATTTTACATACCAGATGGCAGTACCATTCTATTTATAATGTAATTGGGGATGGATTTTTTTTTTAAAACTAGATGGGCAGATCAAGAAATAAATGAAATCCTCCGGAAAAAATAGGCACTTTTCTACTGTTTTCTTGAAAATTATGCGATCGTTAAGGGGTTCCAGATCCTTCCATCGATCATTTGGCTGCATTTTCATGGATTCACACAATGTTCAAATCCGCCATGTTTGTTTACTACTAGCTTCCTGCTTCGAAATGCATCATGGGTAATTAGCGGGTTTTATCCTAGTTCGAAGCAGGGTCGAAAATCCACCCTGCATTTTTCCCTATCGTAGGGAAAGAGCAAGAAACGACCTTGCTTTTACCCGGGTTTTTGGCACATGTAAACGGCACTATTGATTGATCCATTATAATATAATATTATCCATGGGATCATTTCATGCCATGAAAATGTTTTGGCCGTTGTTGCCGCTAACGCGTTTTTTAGAGATGCATGGAATCTTTCAATGCGGCCGTTGGCGTTGGGCCTGTAAATTGAAGATTTTCGTAATTTTATACTTAATTGTTCTGCAAATTGTGTAAATTCATCGCTGGTAAACTGTGTGCCATTATCGGACAAAATTTGTTTCGGTATGCCGAATGTGGTTATAAATTTAGTTAGTTCTCTCAAAATGGTTCTTGTAGTAATATCTTTTATCGGGTATGCTTGAGCAAATCTAGAGTGGTTATCCATAATTGTAAATATGTATTTGTGTCCCCTTTTTAATCTGGGCATAGGACCTACTAAATCTATGCTCACCAGCTCCAGATTCTCCGATATTTTATCCATTGGCATTATCGGGTGTTTTAATAGTGCCCTATTTTTATACTCGTTGCATTCTTTACAGGCTCCTACAAAAATTTTAATATCGCTATACATATTGGTCCAGAAATAATTTCTTTTTACTATTTGTAACGTCTTTTCCCTACCTTGATGTACCGCATGCGCTGTTTTCATGACCTATTCAATTAATGCCTTTGGTATCACCATCTTAGATTCGTTGCGATTTCTTTTATTTCGTTTACTTTTGTCCCGTACCAATAATATGCTTGAGTCTCCATCGATGAAATATTGTTTGTTTACCCTTTTTGTTTCTTTGGTACCGTTTTGTATATTATTTATTATTTATACCAATTGTGTGTCTTCGCGTTGTTTCTTTGCTAAAACTTGCGCATCAAAATTTGTGCCCTGTAACAATCGTGGTATCGTATTTTCGATTATCTTTGTCATATTGATATTAAAGATTTCCCTGGATAAATAATCTGCCGGGTTTTCCGTCTCGGGTTCCGTTGTTTTATATCGAAGTCATAACATTGTAACTCCAGGATCAACCTTGCAACATATGGCGGATGTTTACCCATATCTATTTTATTTTTTAGGATCATAGCGTCCGTTACTAATGAAAAATTATTCCCGTACAAGTATTCATGAAAGTGTTTGATTGCTTCGTAAGCCGCTAATAATTCTATCTTCCATGCTGCATATTTGTTTTGTGTGCTGCATATTTGATTTTTGAATACTAATTTACCATCTTTTTCTTGGGCTAAAATACCCCCTAACGCGATCGAGCTACCATCCGTTATTAAATAAAATTTTTTGTCTAGCTGTGCCTTAAAAATTGTCGGCTTCTGTGCAATTTCTTTTTGCAATTCTTGGAATTCACGTTCGGTTTGTTCGGTCCATTCGAAATTATGATTTTTTCTTTGTTAGCTCAACTAGTAATTTTGATTTCTTGGCATAATCTTTAACCAGATGTCGAAAATAATTAACCATCCCCAGGAATGATTTTACTTGTTTCACCGTTTTTGGTGCCAGGAAATTCTGTATTTTTTGCACATTTCTTTCTGCCGTACTTACCCATTCTTTAGATACCTCATATCCTAATATTTCCACTTTTTCTTTGAATATCTGTAATTTTCGCGGATCTAACGTTAAATTGTTCTGTATTAATCTAGCGAATACTAATTGCATTTTGTCTTTTACGTCCTTTTGATTATTACCCGCAATGATTATGTCGTCGATATAAATTATTATTCCCTTGCTTTTTAAACCGGCGAGTACCTTTTGCATTACATCCACAAATACACTGCTACTATTTTTTAAACCAAAAGGGTATCTATTAAATGTATAATTTCCTATCGGACTTATGAAGGAAAGCATTTGTCTATTTTCTTGCGGCAACATAATTTACAAAAATTCCGCTTTCAAATCCATAGTCGTATAGCACGCATATCCACTGATCTCTTGTAGTAAGTCTTTAATTTTTGGTACGGACACCTTGTATAATTGAGTTATATTACACTGTGGGCCACCCAAATTGCAACACCAAGAAAGACAAGAGATATCACAACAAAATTTATTTTGTAGATAACATGTTGACCAAGTATGAAATGATTAAATTTATAGACTTCTGTGAAGTGTGGTTCCTGCCAAAATCAGGAGCCAGAGTAGCCATGGACCACATGTTTTCTATCGGCGAAATATCCGGAGAGCGAGGCAGCCAGGGAATCAATTCAATCTGGCGATTGACGAAGAACCGTTGGACAATGCGTGCCACGTGTGGTCGCGCATTATCCTGTTGAAATATGGCTGTGGGCAAGCCCTGAAGGTAAGGAAGGACAACTGGCTCCAACACCTCGGAGATGTAGCGCTGGCTGTTTAAAGTACCGGCAATGCGTACTAGAGGTGTGCGAGAGTGATATCCAATACCGCCCCATACCATAATACCCGGTGCAGGACCAGTGTGGCGGTGCATAACGCAGCTGTTCAGCATCCTCTCTTCACGGTGTCTCTAGACTCGAATGCGACCATCGTGGTGTTGCAGACAGAAGCATGACTCGTCAGTAAAGACAATTTCATTCCATTCTGCCGTCCACATCCTTCTGTCATCGCACCATTGGCGGCGGAGTCGTCTGTGGTTCTGCGACAAGGGTAGATAAAGCAATGGACGTCTTGCGGACAGACCACCCTGCTGTAAACGGTGTCGAATGGTACGCGCAGACACTGGATGATGCGTTACAGACTGCATGTGCTGTGCTATGGTTCGTGATGTGACTGAGCGATCCGTCACTGCCATGCGCACAATTTGCCTGTCATCACGTGAAGTGGTGCGCTGAGGTGGATGCGATCGAACACGCCGGTCCGTCGTACCCTCCTGCATCCAACGATCACATATCCGCATTACAGTTGTTTGGTTTCGTCCAACACGACTACCGATTTCACTGAAAGATAATCCACAATCTCGGTAGGCCACTATCCTTCCTCTGTCGAACTCGGATACTTGATCAAAAGATGATCGCTGTTTTCGACGAGGCATAATTGATCGTTTTTTTTTAAAAACCACAAGAAAACACAATTGCCGAACTTGAAATCGTCGAAATCTCCAAGCCTTAAATAGCGCTTTGAAGTGGCGCCACAGGCGCGCGTGATGTGCGTCTGCGCTGAAATTCTAATCATTTGCATATCTCACCTCCGCTAATGCATGTTGTAAATTTCATGTTATTTGCATGTTTCCTTCAGGGTGTTGCATTTACAGTGGCCAGCAGTGTATTTAGTAGCCGAAAGTCTACAGCCAAACGATATTTTTCTTTCCCTGGTTCCCTTTTCTTTTCTACCATGATAATGGGAAACGCATAGTTTGATGTTGACGGCTGAATAATGTCCGTCTGTAGCAGGTCGTTTATCTCCCGTTCCATTGTTGGCAATATATTCTTCGGGATAGGGTATTCTCTTTGTTGTATCGGGTATGGGTGTAGAAACTCCAATTGTGGTACCTGTGCTGTTGTTGATCCTAATGTGTGATATGTTTTCGAAAATACCCTATAGTTACGTTTTAAAAATAGTTTCATCTCTTTTCGCTCACCTGCCTATAAATGATTTAAATCGAAATCTTTTTCATCAAATTCCTTTTCGCATAACTCTCTCATTTCCTCCCTTAACTTCACATTATTAACAAATTCTTTTTCTATGGATATCTGCTGTGTTTCCTCCTGAAATTGAATTATGGCACCTATTTTCTGTCCCTTATTATAATGGATAGTTTCCTGTCCTTCGTTTACCACTGGTATTTGATTTCTTCGCTCGTCTTCCCTGGGCAATAATTTAATTCTCTTACCTCGCCATAGTATCTTATTCTCTGCTGGATTTAGTATCATCCTATATTAGACCAAAAAATCTATCTCTAGTATCATTTTAAATGTTGTGTTCTCCATCGCACTTGTAATAAATACCGCGTGTTTAAATTTTTGTTCACCTATTTGTAATGTCAATTCGACACATTTGGCATAGTCAATTTCGTGTTCTGATACTGATAGTATTTTCACTTGGCGTGATATGTAATTAACTTTCTGTGTTTGCTTTATTTTCTCAAAAAATACGGAATTTAACATCGATATCGCGGTCCCAGAATCAACCAAGGCTATTGTCTCATGTTTTTGAAAATTTACTTTAATTGTCGGCAACGCATTTATGTTTCTTATGTCTCCTGCCATTATTCTAATTTCCCCGATGCTGTCTGGTTTCATTACTGGTTGCCTTCTTTCGTTTCCATATTTACTACCATACCTGCGTATATCCTGTTTTCGGTCAACCCTATTACTCTTTTGTTTCCTATTTGCTTTATTATAACTTATATTGTCCGTTCTATATCTATATCTATCATTCGTTACCTGATGTCGATTTTTTCTTGTTGTATCATATGTCCTACTCATTTGTTTACTATTCGGGAACCTCATCTTATGGGCATCATACTTTATTCTTTCGCGTCTCGGAAGTTCCCATTTTAGTTTAACCGTCTTTGGTTAAAATTACCCCTATCGTTGAAATTATTTCTCGCATTGAAATTACCTCTTCCCCTTGCATTACCTCTTGTATTATTGTTATACCTTCCGTTACTATTGCCTCTATCTGGATGTGACCTATACTGATCGTTCCTTTCCCTAATATTTCCTTCTCTATAATTCCGTGACCTAAAATTTATATCTCTATATTCATTGCGTTCTGCGCTGTTTCCTCCTGAACTCGCTCTTACTTCTCTGTTATCTTTGAATCGTCGGAATACAAAACACTGCCCTATTTCATGTCCCCACTTTTCACATGCAACGCAAAATTTGTCCTCTTCCGTTTTTTCTCCTATCTGGCTTTCTAATGCCTTAATTCGTTCCCTCAATCTCGCGTTTTCCGCATTCTCTTCACTAATTGATAATTTATTAATGGTTAACTCAATATCTTCATATTCTGCTTGTAATAACCCATTTATTTCTTTTGCGCGTTGCACTGCCCTTCTAAAATCCTGTATATTCTCTTTCACTAGTTCTTTCTTTACGTCTCCTCTGATTGTTTGTAAGAATTTTGACAACATTAACTTATTTAACAATTCATTTTCTCGATGTCAATTCCTAAGAAGTCTAGCGCAAGGTTTTCAATTTCTAGCGCAAGTTCTGAAATAGATTTATCCGGCGTATGCCTAATATTATGAAATGCTTGCTGCTTTTGCAACATTGAACTGGTTACTTTAAATCTATCGCATAAAATTCTCTCCGTTTCTTGAATATTTTCTGTATCCCGTAAAACTCGACATTTCGTCCAGTACTCGTATGCCTTTCCTTTAAATTTAGTTTTTTAAAACATTGCTAATTGCCTATCCGACCAATTTGCCAACCTAGCCACCATTCGCGCTTGTCCAAACATAACACGCTTGTCAACAGCTGCGTTTAACGAACGGATTGGAGTTTAGATGGATACTGTTGAGGTCAGAAGGAAGAGAATTTTGACAGTAAAAGGGGCCCAGCTGGTTATAATGAACTAAGGGAAGTCTGAAAACGGATTCATAGTTAGGAGAAGAAAAGGGGTGAGGCAGTTTACAATGTTGGACTGCGTTAAAAACACCACAGGAGTCCGGAGAAGAGCTTGAGAAGTTGGAAGTGCAAAGAAACCCCAGACAGGTGCAAGGGCGGACGCCCTCTTCAATGTTGATTGGAGTAAAGTTTAATATAAAATAGGTGGTCGGCCGATGAAGGGGCCCCGGATCGACCTATAGGGCAGAAGATGGCCACCAATGAAGGCCTGAATAGATAAGGATAGAAGTTAAGCTCGGTAGGAAAGTTTTTAGAAAAGCGCAGAATAATTTGAGAATTCTCACGAGGCACACATAAGCCCCCGGAGCCGACGAAGGAGGAGAGAAGGAGATGACGGGCTACTGATTTAATTCGGGAGAAACAGACCAAGTCCTCGGTACTCGAATAGCTGACCGCTGACAGTTAGGCCGGAGAATTAGATGCAAAGCCCCGTACCGATGACATTTAGGCTGTAGAAGTAGACGCAAGTCCCCGGTACCCGAATAGCTGACCGCTGACAGTTAGGCCGGAGAATTAGATGCAAATCCCCGTACCGGAGAGGTCGACCGACTAACCTGCCGTTCATCAAGAGAGGAACGGACCTACCTATTGACCAACGCTCCCCCGAAGCGATTGTGTATCTTCGGAGACGTGCGCCCTGAGTCCGCCGCCAGCAGATAGTTACAGCCGTTCCCCTGGACCAGAAAGTCCGATGACCAGAAAGACCGATGACCCCTAGCCAGGCTTGTGATGGCGGAGTGTCTTCAGATAAGGTAGGAGAGTATCTTGGCTTATCCTAACAATGCCCAATACGTACTAGAGATCACAGATAATTAGATGGGGTCAGATTAATGTGAAATGTTACTATATATACATAGATATCTATCATAGAATATTAATTGTGTATGTCCGTATTAATTGGATTAGTATGTTGTAATGATTTAGCAATGTGTTTATGTGTATCGAGCGTAGGATAATCAGAGAATGTTAGGGAATACATAAAGAATGTGAGTCTTTGGTATTGATGAGAATGAAGAGTGTATTAATGAGAATAATTAATATATTGATATGATATAGGAAGAAGGATAATTTGAAATGCATATATATTGTGTTAATGAGATAGATAATTCGGAAGTCTGCAATGAATAGTATTGTTTGTATATGTATTATAATTAGGTTTAATAAATTTATTTGTATCTATACATATGAGCATCACTCTATAATTAATCATACTAACCACTATTAATAAAATTACGGTGACACCATCCAGCATCTTTCTAACTGGCACAGTGTCCGTGATAATACGGGCTTCCCATGTAGACCTTGCCGGTAACGAGATTGCTGATACCCTGGCAAAAAGAGATCCTGAAGAGTCCTTGGATAGGCCGGCGCCTATGACATATCCTGAACTGTATTCCAAACATAACTGTCTTGTAAGGTCTGCATTCGCCATCCCCTCCGTGCACCATTGGTACCAGGGTAATCTCCCCGGTGGTTCTCTGTCCCTCCGTTGCAGCAGACAGGAGCAAACTACAATAACCCGCTTTCACAGTGGCCACCTCAGAACATTGACTTACACCGACAAAGTGAAAGTGTTTCCAATTTGTATCAAATGTTCCAAAGGCCAAGCCACTCCGGATCATATCCTAGTGTGCTTGGATCTTGAAAAGGAAGATATTCTGTAGCGGCCATTGTTGGTCATTGACTTCTTGAGAGTGTGCGGTATCATGGACCTAATCTAGCTCTGTTGGGTGACAGGGATCAGCAACAACAACAACAACAACCACAACACATCTCCTGCGCTTGTCCGTAAACCGATTCGTTTGTAAACCGAGGTACCACTGTATTTTGTTTCGAACTCTTAAATCTAACGATTAGAAGCTCTAAGGGCCTATTCACATAGAATCCGTAAGCGTTAGCGTTACTCGAATTGACATATTTTAAACCACTAACAGACCTTAACAACTTCGTGACAAATCGTTTGGAGGTTTGTAATTGGTTAAATATATGTCAATACGAGTAACTCTGACGCTGACGTATTCTATGTGAACAGGCCCTTACTTTTAAATAGTTCGCTGTCAAACACTTGTTAACTTATGCTTAAAAATACCTTAACGTTTAGAGTTAGAAGAGTTTAACTAGTAAAATTAACTCTTTATGTGTCACCAGTTATCCAAGTTATAGAAATAATTATATTTACAACATTTTTAATTGTCCATCGAGGTACCACTGTATTTTGTATTGAACTCTTAAATCTAACGATTAGAAGCTCTAAGGACCGATTCACATAGAATCCGTAAGCTTTAGAGTTACTCGAATTGACATATTTTAAATCACTAACAGACCTTAACAACTTCGTGACAAATCGTTTGGAGGTTTGAAATTGGTTAAATATATGTCAATACGAGTAACTCTGACGCTGACGTATTCTATGTGAACAGACCCTTACTTTTAAATAGTTTGCTGTCAAACACTTGGTAACTTATGCTTAAAAATACCTTAACGTTTAGAGTTAGAAGAGTTTAACTAGTAAAATTAACTCTTTATGTGTCACCAGTTATCCAAGTTATAGAAATAATTATATTTACAACATTTTTTAATTGTCCATATAATCGCATTATCAGAAGGTCAGAAATGCGTACGCATGCTTCAACAGTAACAAGAAATTTATACAACAAGGCTAGAGACGTAAATGCGAACTCAGCTAACACTTCCCACAAGGGAATCCGGGGAGAAAAGTTCGGCCCTTCGGTGTTGCCAATTCACATAAAAAGAAAAATATGCTCCTTGCCAGCATATTAATCTGCAGGTATATTTAGAGCTCAGTACTACCATCTATTGAATTTCTGAAACATGAGAATCGACTCAGGAAATATGTGTAATGAAAAAAATGCATGGAACACGCCTTAGTGGGAGTGACAACCTGTTGGTACCTCCTAGGAAGGCGCGTTCAAGGCAAGTTTTCAAGGTGGATAATAATTTCATCCTTATTTTATCCCTTATTGCTTCTAACTATACGATGTCTCAAAGAACAAAACTAAATTTTGAAAAAAAATTTAACTCATATATAAACCCAATATTAGGAGAACATGGAGACACCACCAAAATGAAAAGGGGTTAATTCCCAATATACAGTATCCCCTATGTATTTTGCTGCGATGGATCCACCATCTTGGTTACGTCGCCCATCGCCAACTTGGCGATGGGAGACGTAACCAAGATGGCGGTTCCATCGCAGAGGGAAACATGAAATTAATTTTAACATGAAATAATATAAATGACAACATACAGAAATTTCATTGAAAAATTATCCAGAAAATAAAAAAATGAAGTTAATAAGGGCAGTCGATTTTTTTTTTCTTGTCGCCCAAGCAGAACGCGTGATTTTAGATCGGGAAAGACCGAAAAGTCCCAAAAATACGAATTTTTTAAACTGTACAACCACAGAAAAGCACAAAAACACTTAAATACAAAAAATTAAAGCTGAAAAATAATGAGAAATTTGTTAGGTGTGGAAGGGGGCGGCAGCCCCCCGCTAAAAAAGTCAGTATAATGCAAATAATAATTTATTTAAATAAATATAAAATACATTGGTTAAATATATCAGAAAATAAAAAAATGACGTTAAAGCGGCTAGGGTACCGTATATTGGGATTGAGCCTCAAGGGTTAGAGAAAAAACTATAAAACTACTGTTCAGTTATATCAACATTTTGTCTTTGAAGTCAGTTTCATTCACTCAAATTTCCGCTGCAAAAGTGTAGTAAAAGAAATTTCGTCTTTCATAATTATTGAAAGTTCTCGTAAGTGTGTTCTCGAACCAATTTCAACAAATCATATTTTCGCTGAGGGTACTTCGTCAAATAGCAAATATCGCTTTTCAATAACATTAATCTCCTTGTATGCACTGCTTCTGTGAAGGTATCGGCTTTCAAACTGCATCTATAACAGCTTGAGTGCTAAAAGGTGTCATCTGCCGGAAAAGATCTCCCTTTAAGACAGATTAGCCGATCCATCTTTGAGGCTGTGAGGTTACTCTGACGTCTACTGAAATAAATGTTGTTAAAAAGTAAATATCCATATATATAAAACAGTTCCGTAACTGACTGACTGACATACAACGCACAGACCAAACCGCTGGACCTAAAGGGACGACATTTTGCATGGCGATTCT
>OU015490.1:120763001-120793001 GCA_907164885.2 Dolomedes plantarius
TCACCAAATTCAAATAGGTAACACGAAACTTCACTGGTCTGACACTGTTAATTATCTAGAGTAGTTTTAGATAAAAATTATACTTGGAAATACCACATCCACTATGTTAGGGACAAGTTCCGTGCAGCCAGAAGAATAATTTACCCCTTAATTGCTCGGAACAGCAATTTAAGCATAGCTAATAAAATGCTCATTTAAAACTCCTATCTCCGTCGAATATTAACTTATGGAGGGCCAGAGTGGTTATACTGTGTGGATTCCAATATTAAAAAACTAGCTTCAGCTCAGAGCAGCACCATTAGGCAAATCGTTAACGCAGATTGGTACTTCAGAAATACCGATATTTACAGGGAGTTAGGACACCTGCTATTCGAAATTACCTCAAAAATCAAACCATCAACTTTCACAACTCAATTGACAGTGATCTTTTAAAAAATCTAGCAGACTATGACCACGCAGACCCCACTAACAGGAAAATTTCTCGAGCCATCCTGAGTCTTCCGTCCTGATTGTTTTTGTTTGTTCCTCGTCATTTAAATAAAAATAAAAAATATAAAAACAATACTTGGCATAGCCAAGGCAAAAAACATTAAACATTTTTATAAAATAAAATAAAAATATATTTGCTAGCCTTAAACTTCCTTCTCGCATTTAATTTAATTGTTTCGGTGCAAATCCACTTGTGGAGATCCCCTAAGTCTTAGTGTATGAACTCACGGATTCTGAATCTTACTTCTCTCATCCTTCACTATTCAATCTCTTTTCTTCCTCCGTTTCAACTTGCCAATAGAAATCCAGCTTACAGGCAGCCAAAGATTTCACCGTCCAAAGTTCTGACCGAACCAAACGCTGCTTCACTTTTTGTGAAGCACCTTGAAGATCCTGGAGACAACCAATCAGATCACTCCATTTCTCCCTTCGACGAACATTCGCTCTCCATTGCAATATTATGAAATCTCTGCGTTAGAAGGCGTTGGCCTAGGGAACGCAGTTGAACATAACTACCTATTGTCCTATGGTCCTATGGTCCTTTAGATGAAACTATGGGATTCTGTATAAACAAAAGGTGCTTGATTCATATATCAAAACCAAAATGATCCATCAAGTACCGTTTTTGTAAGAGACCCACTTCTCATATTTATACAAACTAGCCGCTGCGCGACCAGCATGGTCGCTTTTAGTTTCATATTTTCTTTTGCAAAACAACTCAACTGAAAGAAACATATATAAAGAATTTTACCATTACCTGTCATCATAAATGTACACTGTTAAGTGGTAGTGGGATCTCAGCCAAAAAAAATTATAATCACTTCAAAATTCTCTATAAGTCTTATTCTAAAACATCGTGATTAAAAAAATGTGATATATTAATCTGTAAAATATTTTTCAAAATTAAGATATCTACATTTTATCATTACATGAAATAAGAAATTATTGAAGAAAAATTTTTCCCTTAAAAATAGAAGTGAAAATTCAGTAAGTACTAAAATATAGTATGGATTACACCACCCTCTGTGTGTAATATTGTTCACAATTCAGAAATCTACACTTAATCATATCAAATAAAAAATTGTAGGGAAAATTTCTTCACTTATAAAATGGAGTAAAAATTCAGCAAGTATTAAAAAAAGTGTAGAAAATTAACTATTACTTGCTATTAAGGTATTATAAGATAATTAATAATATTTTACTATGATATTCCTAAACCTTCTTGATATACACAGCTGAGTAATTCAGAAATAGGAGACACTACAGTGACAGAATCAAAAGAACAAACTCTAGATAAACTTACATACAACTGTCCATGACTTAAATTTTACTATGATATTCCTAAAACTTCTTGTTATAAACAGTTAAGTATTTCAGAAGTAAGAGATACTACAGTGACAGAATCAAAAACACGGATTCTAGATAAACCTATATAGAACTGTCCATGATTCAATACTGGATTTGATAGATCTAAACATATTTTGTCAAAGTTTTTCCTCTTAAATACATTTAGAAAAACCGATGGAACAAATGAATAAACTAAAATTATCTCGTTAATAAATTAAAATTATTCACGAGTAAAATACAGCAATTAAATTGTACCAAATTCCGTGCTATCGTCGAGTCACTACATACACGCGGTTGGCCGATAATGTTTACATCTGGTAGTTGCAGACGTTGCCATTCGGAGTGTAGAAATATCGTCGATTTTTGTGCCGCATACCTACGCGTTTTATATATATAGATTGACTACAGAGAAATGCAACAGAGGCTTCATTATAGAAAACACAAACACTAAAATGATTTGTTTGGTCGTTTCCTCTTGTAGACATCTGTTGCTTTGTCCCTGATAACAGACCAGTAATATTCAGCTAGCATATTTCCATTCCATCGTCCACTGAAACGATTTTCAAACATAGAGATGTCCTGGTGAAAACTTTCCCCATGCTCATCACTAATTGCGCCAAGCTTTTGAGGAAAGAAATCCAGATGCAAGTCCAAAAAGTGTAGTTTTAAAGGCATATTGCAACCTTGCCGGGGGCGCGGGTTTGATTCCCGCATATGACTTGGTTGTATTCTGGGGAACCGGTCAGTCTTCCGCTTGCAAAAGGAGCCCCTGGAAGTAACAATTCTAGTCTAGAAAGGGAAGCTGCAACCCATCGTCCATCGCCGGTGTCATCGTTTGTTAATAAAAATTCTTCTGTGATTGTGTGATTTGTGTTTCTATCTCCTTGCATTCACATGTACACCGGACTGGGGTGTAACAGTCGTCAGCCCCAGGGATATTGCACCCCCAAAAATATTGCAACCTATAACACGGAAGCATTTCACCATGTTACCAACAAGATGTTCATAGTTTTCAGCTTTCTCATTTCCAAGGAAACGCGAGCACACGAATTTGAATGCCAGCCAGACTTCTTTTTCTGCGTGTGACAGTTTATTTTCAAACTCTTCATCGTGAAAGACTGCTTTAATTTGTGGGCAAATAAAAACACCTTCTTTTACCTTTGCCTCACTTAAATTTTTGAATTTGTTCCTGAGATGCAAGAAAGCCACTCCTTCTCTGTCCAGAGCTTTTACAAATATTTTCATCAAACCGAGTTTCATGTGCAATGGTGGAAGAAAAACACATTGCGGATTCATAACTGGTTCATGTGATATTTTTTTATGGTGCCAGGAATGAAGTTTTTTTCTTGCCACTGTTTACGGATATAGTGATTTTTTCTGTCTCGGCTGTCCCATTCGCCGAGAAAGCAGCAGAATTTAGTGTATCCCTGTGTATGCCTGTTCCCAATGACTTTCAAATCTAATGACCCAATGACTTACAAATGTGCCATTTCAATATAGTGTACTCAATTATCTTCTCATAACTTCGTAAGTTTCCTTTGTTTTTTTAGAATATGCTACAGTAACAGGGACAAAAAATGCCTGTATGGAGGAGCACTGTTTTGAGACTACGTATGGACGTGTCAATAAACAGGCAGTACTGTGCTGGATTATGTTCATGTCCCAATGCCTGAAATAAGCCATTCACATCACAGCAATATACGGTGTCTTCTTTCTCAGCAAAATAGTCTACAAAATGGCTTTGTCGTCTTCTAAATTAACCTATTTTTACACCTTTCTCCAAAAAGATTCCAACCTGGACAGTGGAACCCAATAATTCTGAGTCTGTCTGCGAGAGTTGTAAGTCCCGTACAAGATCTTTAAACTCTGTCTGTGTGATTTCATGACTCTGGTATCGAATGCCAAAGCCCTAGCCATTCTGCAATCACCCGGAAATAAAGTTAGAAAATAAAATTATGCATATATATATATATTATATATATATATGTATATATATGTATATATATATATATATATATATATATATATACACTCATGGACAAAAAAATTAGCTCACCAAGAAGGAGTTGTCAAAATGAAACAAAATTTTACATACGTAATGACTACTTTGATATAAGTAAATGCTAAGAAAATCAAAGAAAAAGGATAATTTATTTCAGAGAAAAAGGCAAAAGAACGGAGGAGTTAATACTCCGTTGGACCCCCTCTAGCGCGAATGCACGATGCGATACGAGCGGGCATTCAGTCATACAAGTTCTGTATGATGTCTTGAGACATTTCGTTCCATATTTGCTGTAACCTTGCCTCTAGTTCGTTTAAACTCGTGGGATGCCCAACTCGTCGTCCCAAATGATCCCAGATATGCTCGATTGGAGAAAAATCTGGGGATCGAGCAGGCCAAGGAAGGGTAGTAACAGTGCGGAGACAGTCTTGTGACACCCTTGCCGTATGAGGTCGAGCATTGTCTTGTTGAAAAATGGCTCCTGGGAGCCATTGCATGAGTGGCAACACATGTGGTTGCAGGATTTCATGAACATACCGCTGAGCTGTCATGGTGCACGGAACAATACTAGGAGTGACCGTGTATTGTACGCAATTGCACCCCATACCATCACACCAGCTGTGGGAGCGATGTGTCGCTGTACAGCAAAGGCAGGATTGAAGCGTTCACCACGGACTCTCCACACACGAACACGATTGTCATCACTGCCGAGATTGAATCTGGATTCGTCGCTAAAGACGACCTGGTTCCATTCCGCTGCAGTCCAGTTTCCTCGTGCGCGGCAAAACTCCAAACGGAGGCGTCGATGGGTGGGCGTCAAGGGCAGCACACGTAATGGGCGCCGCGATACCAACTGTCCTTGAGCCAGGCACCTTCGTATGGTTTGAGAAGACACAGAGGCCCCTAGTGAAGGTGCTACCTGTGCCTGGATGGCGGCCGATGAAGCAGTTGGCTGTACGCGTGCATTTCTTACGATGTGGTGGTCTTCTCGACGACTGGTCTGTCGAGGGCGTCCTGAGCCTGGTCTTCGTGTACATGACATCTCTCGGGTCCACTGGTCCCAACACCTCCTCACAACACAATCAGAGCGGCCTAATTGACGAGCTACTCGCCTAGCTGACCACCCAGCTTCCATCATCCCGACGATTCTCCCCCTCTCAAACCGCGACAACTGCTTATATTGTCTTCGAACACGGCGTAATGGCATGTCTATCTCAACTCTTCCTTTGTAAATGATTCAGCACACTCAAACAAGCTTTGGTTACCTGTTTTATACTCCACAGAGTACGATGTTCAACGCCCTCTACCTGCTATACGTAATGCGCAATCACGCTGCATTTCTAATCATTTGCATATCTCCCCGACATGCACCTTCATTGCAAGTTCCGTTACGATCCCGCAATTATTTCTTGGTGCGCTAATTTTTTTGTCCATGAGTGTGTATATATATATATATATATATATATATATATATATATATATATATATATATATATATATATACACTGCTGGCCACCCAAATTGCAACACCAAGAAAGACAAGAGATATCACAACAAAATTTATTTTGTAGATAACATGTTGACCAAGTATCAAATGATTAAATTTATAGACTTCTGTGAAGTGTGGTTCCTGCCAAAATCAGTATCCAGAGTAGCCGCCATTGTTGGAGATCACCGCTGCCACACGCCTCGGCATTGATTCAAAGAGACTTTGGATGAGTTCTTGGGGTACAGCAGACCAAGCAGCTTCCACACGTTGCCAAAGTTGATCTGCTGTGGCAGCTGGGAATGGAATCTGGGTCAATCGTAGAGCAACCATGGACCACATGTTTTCTATCGCCGAAAGATCCGGAGAGCGAGGCGGCCAGGGAAGCAATTCAATCTGCGATTGACGAAGAACCGTTGGACAATGCGTGCCACGTGTGGTCGCGCATTCTCCTGTTGAAATATGGCAGTGGGAAAGCCCTGAAGGTAAGGAAGGACAACTGGCTCGAACACCTCGGAGATGTAGCGCTGGCTGTTTAAAGTACCGGCAATGCGTACTAGAGGTGTGCGAGAGTGATATCCAATACCGCCCCATACCATAATACCCGGTGCAGGACCAGTGTGGTGGTGCATAACGCAGCTGTTCAGCATCCTCTCTTCACGCTGTCTCCAGACTCGAATGCGACCATCGTGGTGTTGCAGACAGAAGCGTGACTCGTCAGTCAAGACAATTTCATTCCATTCTGCAGTCCACATCCTTCTGTCATCGCAACATTGGCGGTGGAGACGTCTGTGGTTCTGCATCAAGGGTAGACAAAGAAATGGACGTCTTGAGGACAGACCACTCTGCTGTAAACGGCGTCGAATGGTACGCGCAGACACTGGATGATGCGTTACAGACTGCATGTGCTGTTCTATGGTTCGTGATGTGACTGAGCGATCCGTTACTGCCATGCGCACAATTTGCCTGTCATCACGTGAAGTGGTGCGCTGAGGTGGATGCGATCGAACACGCCGGTCCGTCGTACCCTCCTGCATCCAACGATCACATATCCGCATGACAGTTGTTTGGTTTCGTCCAACACGACTACCGATTTCCCTGAAAGATAATCCACAATCTCGGTAGGCCACTATCCTTCCTCTGTCGAACTCGGATATTTGATCAAAAGATGATCGCTGTTTTCGACGAGGCATAATTGATCGTTTTTTTTTAAAAAACCACAAGAAAAACACAATTGCTGAACTTGAAATCGTCGAAATCTCCAAGCCTTAAATAGGGCTTTGAAGTGGCGCCACAGGCGCGCGTGATGTGCGTCTGCTCTGAAATTCTAATCATTTGCATATCTCACCTCCGCTAATGCATGTTGTAAATTTCATGTTTCCTTCAGGGTGTTGCATTTACAGTGGCCAGCAGTGTATATATATGTATATATATATATATATATATATAACGAATGAAAAAAAAGATGATTCGGGAGTTTCATTTAAAAAAAAATAATAAAAATAACAAAAATTTTAAAAAAGGGTTTAAATAGAGAATTATACAACTATGTTGAGCTTAATAATAGTCACGGGTAAACACATGATCCTGGTCGTGCTCAAAGATGGCCGATGATAAGCCGACTGATTTAAATAAAAATATTCCTAACAATTGTTACTTCAATGTTAAAAAAATTTGAAAAATATAAACCTATGTACTACAATTTATCTGACAGTTCTCTGACAAATAATGATTTTCCCAAAACTGACAATGCCTCAAATAGAGACATTTCAAATTTCGTAGCTCCATAGATACACGCTGGAGGAGAAGGATTTGCTTAAATGCGGAAGGATTGGAAACATCGAAGTTTTGGATTCAAAGCTGAAGGAAATAAATCTGGAAACATGTCAAAAGCATCATACCTCAATATATGAAATTTTGGCGAGAGATTTCCACTTGTGGCTTCTATTATATTCATCACTTTGAAAACTTGAATAATGTGTGACGTGCAGAGATGTTTACGCAAACTGAAGTCCTTTTTCTGAACTCAAAAGTACTGTAACTTTTTTATGCTTTAGCCCACTCCTTTACTTTTATGCCAAAAGAATTGGCAGTTCACTAATGCAATTTCATGACAATAAATGGGAACCAATAGCTTTCTTTTCCACTAAGTTAAGTAAAAGTCAAATAAATTGGTCAACATAAGATCGCGAATTATTGGCAATATATGCTTCAATAAAAAAATTTCGTCATATGCTTGATGGCAGAATTTTTTCCATTTTCACAGACCAAAAACCTCTTATTTACGCTTTCAAACAAAAACTAGATAAATGCTCACCGCGGCAATTAAGAAACCTAGATTACATATCTCAATTTTCAACAGATATTCGCCATGTTAAAGGTAGAGAGAACATTATTGCAGATACTCTTTCAAGGATTGAGATAGATACGATTTTCTAAACCTCCATCTTTAGATTTTAAAAAACTTGAGCAAGAACAACAAAACTATTTGGAATTAAACCAAATATTAAATTCAAATGATACATCTTTGAAATTACAAAAACATTACTTTCCCCTAGAAGATGTAAATTTAATATGTGATTTTTCAACAAAACAACCGCGACCATTTATTCCACAATCTTTTAGACAAACTATTTTTGATAACTTACATTTTTTATCTCACCCTGGCGCATTTTCAACCACAAATTTAATTTCAAAACGTTTTGTCTGGCCTAACATCAAGGTGGATATCAAAAATAAAGTTCGTTCTTGTGACAAATGTCAGCGAGCAAAAGTATTTAAACACACCAAAGCTCCACTGGAAAGCGTATAACTGTTCAGAGATTGAGAGCTCTTTTCACCTTTCTATGGTCATTACTATGCAAGCCTACGTTGGAAGGCGTGGCCTACAGAACGTAGTTAATTCATTTGTCCTGATGGTCCTGATGGAGATGAGAGTTTTACCCATTTGACCGTCACAGCATAGAGTTTGTTAATGACACAGGTTGCCACACTGATACAATAGAGCAGTGGTTCTCAAATTTATACAGTCTGAGCGCACTTACAATTCTACAGATACTTGCAGGTGCACTGTATACAAAATATGACTAATATGTTATAATTTAGTTAAATATATAGAAAAATAACGCATTTAATAAAAGCATACTTAACATTCCTCCATGAAGTTTATCCATTCCTATGTTAATGAAAAACATGAGCTTGATGAGACCCTGCGATTTCTTCAATGTTTGGTCTTATGTTTGAGAGACAAACTCTCATTTCCTCATCAACGCATTGAAGAATTTCTCTCTTTTTACACTTAGGGGACTGGGACGTCAAATACCTTCAAAAATTTATTTTTGAATTTGTGGCTTAAAAAATAGATCAGATTCTGCAGATTACAAATATATATAATTTATGTACTTTTTGACACACTAATAACAATTATTAGCAACTTAAAAATGTAAACATACATTTAAATCCCATATAATGGGAAAGTGTTTTTTGCGTTTTTCTCAAAATATGATTTTTTCATGTAATGGTACACTTTCTGCAAAATCTGTTGCAAGTACATCTCTGTAATTTTAAAAGTCAATAGAATAAGTGCTGTTGTATCAATATAACCTATATTTTTATTTTTAAACCTTAAGATATTTTTGTAAATGGTGAAAATGTATGACAAAAATATGCAGATTTCTGATAAGTGAAATTTATAATTTTTAAAATTTTTTTTAAAAAGTGTAACAAATATTTTTAAATGGGTTAACTATATAAAATAAACTGTGTTTAATCATCACACAAGATTTCAAGGTAAGATTTTCACTAAATTTTTGAAAAAGTGTTACAAAGTGAATACCTCAAAAATTTCAGGGGGGAAAGTATGTTTGTTTATATTGTTATTTTAAATTTACTTTTCAATCCAAAAAGAAATTTTTTTTATCTTAAAATATTCATAAAGGTCTTACTAAATTAACATAAAAAAATCATAATGATACATGCATATTTGTATAAGATATGGGCTTTAAAAGAATAGCCCAAATTTCCAACTTCTTAGTTGTCGCAGACATCCCAGTCCCCTTACGCAAACAGAAAACGAACTGGCAGCTGTGTCCACTGATCGTGGATTGATGATTAAATACAAAGAATTGTCTCTTGAAGCTGTTTGTATTTCTATCAAAGAACATGTGTCGATATCTAAAAAAGCGCTGGCCATTTTATTGCAATTTTCCACCTCATATTTATGTGAACTGGGATTTTCAACCCTTGCCACAAAAGGGGACTGGGACGTCTGCGACAACTAAGAAGTTGGAAATTTGGGCTAGAATCTATTGTAGTTTCTACAAAAGGGTTTCTAATCCAGTCATGTTGCGCAGTGTTAATTGATGGAAAGTAATAAATCAGATTTTCTTCTAAAGTTGATAAATGTTCAACTATCATTGGCAGAATTTCAATTTTGCAACTATTACTTACCAATGGAAACATTTCGAGACTGTCTTCCATCGCTGTTCTTTTCCAAATCTGTAGCTTTCTCTGCAACGCGTTTATTTTGTCAGTGGATGTGAGGATATTTTCCTCTTTCCCTTGCATGCTAGAGTTCAAAATATTGAGATGCTGAAAAATAGATGCCAAATATTGCAACTTTGTAATCCAAATCTCACATTGAAGGAGGTTACAAAAATGAGATTGTTTGGTTGCTTCAAAAAAATGTGATAAGTTCTTGTCGTAACTCGTGTACATGGGTAAGTACTTTGCCTACTCACAGCCACCTCACATCGGTGTGCAAAAGTAGCCGTCTGTGTTGAGAATCCATATTGGTGCAAATCTGTTCAAATAGGCGTAATTTAACTGGTCTTGTATTAATAAAGTTCACCATTTTAACAACTTGATCTAGGACCTCTCTT
Organism: Dolomedes plantarius; assembly: GCA_907164885.2. Taxonomy (NCBI): domain Eukaryota; kingdom Metazoa; phylum Arthropoda; class Arachnida; order Araneae; family Dolomedidae; genus Dolomedes; species Dolomedes plantarius. The sequence continues at coordinate 120,773,206 of OU015490.1, forward strand.
AAATCCTCTCCTAATGTTCTTTAAATCAAGGCATCTCTATGAAGGAAGCAATGAGTTACAATAACATTTTCGGTTTGTTCCTTTACAACAGATACAAGACCCTCGTTACAGCCTAACATACAAGGAGCTCCATCTGTGCAAATGCCTACACACGATTTCCACGATAACTGCCATTTATCAAGGTAGTTATTCAGGATGTTAAAAATGTCCTCACCTTTTGTAGTTAGACTTAATTCTTTGCAAAAAAGAAACTGATTTTTTATTTGATTTTCGTTAATGAAACGAATGAATGCTATGAGTTGCACCTTGTTGGTAATGTCGGTTGACTCGTCAACTTGCAGTGCAAAATCAGAACATTGTAGTTTTCTTACCACATACATTTTTCTCAATATCAGAAGGCATTTCCAAAATACGCCTGTTAACATTATCATTGGACAGAGGTATCTTGCTTATTTTGAAATATAGAAACGGTCAAAATATAGAAACAACGTTTCCGAGATGTATCTGAGACCATAACTACAGGTACCTATAAGGCAGGCCTCACACCGAAAAAGCAGATGTTTCAGACAGCCGCTCGCTGCTACGTCAGCAATGCGACACGTGAGATAAATGTCTAAAGTATCCGCACACCGGAGAAACGTACTGTTTCACACACGCATGCGCCGTACAAGGAAAACAAACGCGCTAGCGCAAGCATGATATCGCCATAAACGCCATATTCGCCATAAACGTCATATGGAGAGCACGATGTCTGGATTTCCGCGGCTAAACGCTTCGTCCTCGGACGAAGACTTTGATTTGATACTGATGAATCAGTTGATTAAAAATCAAAAACGAAAACGACAACGAAAACATTGGGTGCATCCATTGAATTTGCAGCAGCCTTCTCAAGGAACTTTTTCTACAACGAAAGATCTGAAAGACGATCCTTCGAAGTTTCAATCTTTCTACCGGATGTTTCCTGATACTTTCAGCAAATTGAAAGAACTTATTGACCACAAGATAAGGAAAAAAGACACAAATTACAGGCTCTCAGTACCTGTAGAAGAGAGACTATTAATTACTCTTCGGTAAGTTGCATGTTACATTTTCTATTTTTTGGTTTTATTTAGAGATGATTTGTTAATCTTTTTGCAAGATCTGTAATGATTAATTACTTTACATGTATGAATTATGATGATTATTTTCATTTACACACATTAATTATATGCATATAGATGTCAGAAATTTCTACCATAATACTAACTGAAATTCCCTAACTGTACTTATCAGGGTGTATAAAAAATATCTTCTTAATTTAAAAAAATTTAATTTTTTTTTATTTTAATCACAATTTTTTAAAAACTTAAATTTTACGTGATGTAAACTATTATATATACAATAGATTTAAAATTATATACTATACTACTGTATAACTAATGCATAAATAGGAAAAAAAATTATTTTCAATTTCAAACATTGGTGATCATTGTCAATAAAATAATTTTTTAATAATTTATAAACAAAAAATAAAACATTCTTATATTCCAGGTTTCTGGCTACAGGTGCTAGCTTCCGAGCGATGTCTTTTGACTTTCTTCGTGGTGAAACAACAATAAGAAAAATAGTGTATGACACATGCGATGCACTATGGGAAGAACTGCAACCAATGTATATGCCATCACCGAAGAAAGAAGACTGGGAATCAATAGCCAAGAAGTACGAAGACTTATGGCAGATGCCTAATTGTATAGGTAGTATTGATGGAAAGCATATAAGAATTTGTCGTCCCAAAAACAGTGGGTCAGCATTCATCAATTACAACAGTTATTTTTCTGTTGTATTGCTTGCTGTTGCGGATGCTGACTCTCTGTTTACAATCATAAGTGTCGGCGATTATGGAAGAAATAGTGATGGTGGGGTTTTACGAAATTCCTTATTTGGCCAACTTCTCCAAAACGGCCAATTAAGTATCCCACCTCCTTCTGCATTACCAGGAGAAAATTTACCATTCCCCCACTATTTTGTAGCTGATGAAGCTTTTCCTCTGCAGGATAATATTATGAGACCTTATCCTGCTAGAGGACTAAATAATGGGAAAAGAATTTTTAATTATCGCCTCTCAAGAGCACGCAAGTCTGTTGAGTGTGCCTTCGGGAGGCTTTCTTCAAAATTCAGGGTTCTATACACCAGAATGAGTATAGAACCTGAGCGAGTACAAACAATTGTACAAGCTGCGTGCGTATTGCACAATTTTATTTACAGGAATGAGAAGGGGCAGATCGACAGATATGAAGACAAAGATTTCGGCTCAAGTTTAATTCAACAAAATAGAAGAGGGTCCTCAGCAGCAACTTATAATAGGGATAGACTGATGGCACATTTTCTGAAAGATGAAAATGCTATTCAAGGACAAAATAGGTTTTGTGTATAGACAATCGCTATTCAAGGACAAAATAGGTTTTGTGTATAGATAATCGCTATTCAAGGACAAAATAGGTTTTGTGTATAGATAATCTCGGTATTTTTTCTCTGTATTGTACTGTTTTGTATTGTATGTATGCTTTGTTGTTGTATGTTTTATATTTGTTGTATGTTTGTATTTTAAAATAAATTTAAGGAAACATATCCCTATTGGGGAATCCTCGCCTTGCAAAAGGAGGATAAGGCGCCATTGCTGTACGTCTAACGTGGTGAGGAAATCAGCAACTTATTATTTTAAAACCTCTTTTTCTAAGTATTCTAGGTATTTTTTCTACCGTGATGAACTTCAAGCAATCGTATGATGGCAGATTGTATTATGTATTAAGAATTATATTAATGTAACTTTCAAGGGAAGAGACTTGGCTTAATAAATGGAGCGGCATACCGCAACCCAATTGTATTTATGTTTTTGTTTTATTTCAATCACTGGTTATATATCCACTAAATGTGATTTATCATCTAGTGAATTAATAAATGAAAACTCACATAAATTTTTATTTATGTTAATTTAATACTAACAAATGCAAAAAATTCAGATATCTACACTTAGATATATGAAATAACAAATTGTTGGAAAAATGTCTTGACTTATAAAATGGAGTAAAAATTCAGGAAGTATGAAGTATGTATAAGTATTGCTCACAATTCAGATTACTTAAAATATTTTATATTTGAAATCAGTAAGTTTCACACGTAAAACACAAGTTTTTAATTCGCTAACTTAAAATATTTTAAGTTAACGAGTATATTCAGGTAAAATCAGTATCCTCATGTATTCTCGAGTAAAAATTTAGGGTGTATGAAGTATGTATAAGTATTGCTCACAAATCAGATTCAATAATTACCTTCTTAAATTTTAATTAATTGCCACTAGTTAATTGAAGTGGTACTATAAAGTACTGCCAAAAGCCGCTGGGTTTTTGTAGAGAATTTGGGATATATTTTAAAATTTCTCAAATTATAATAATTTATATAAATTGAAGGATTATACCACTGTTTCTAAAATGTTACATTTTGGTGTTTTTTGTGTTATATCTCATAATTTGACCTTGTAAACATTTCTATCTATTTTAAAACTTGCTTTAGACATTTTTGCTGCTAATAAATCTTTTACATAAAGGGGCATAACCAAAAATTGTATACAAATTAAACCGTAGCTTGTAAAAAAAATATATAGTTCATGAAGTCAAAGAATTAAGCTCTGCTTTTCGCAGTTCTACAATTTCTGATAGATTCACATTATTCACCTGCAATATTTGCTCTTGAATTGGTGATATTTTATCATTTTCATCCCATTTGGTAACTGAACCAAGTTTCATACCTTTCTTTAAATTTACAGTTTTATTCGAGTGGTTTTCTAGTATGGAATAAATATGATTATCCTCTGATACAGTGTGAACAGAGTTACAGATACTTAAGTCAATGTTACTTTTAGCTGGATTGAATATCACTTGCTCATTGGGATTAAAATTTTTTGGAATTGTTAACTTGATTATTTTGAAATTATTAGGTTTGGTTGTGATATTAGATATAGTTTTAACCTGGCTATTGTTGTCAATATTATCATTATTTTTTGTTATATTATTTGCTCATTTAGTAGGTGGAGTTTCAGAAAAATTGATTTTGCTATTACCTATTATCAGTTGTTTATTCACTGTGTCTACTAGAATTTTATTTCTTTGTAGAAAATCATACCCCAAAATTATTTGATAGGATGAATCCCACGAAGCTTTGGTGATGAAGAAAGTGTTGGTGAACCAATGATTTTCTATCTTAAATTTAATATTGGTAGTTGTTAAATTTTCTACCCGTATTGTATGGGCGAAACTGGGTATTAAATCTACTTAAATTTTCTTTGGGATAATACCAACACTGTGTAGTCAAATGATTTTTCCCACAAATGTGGCATGACACTGGTAGTGGTTGTACCTTTTGAGCTACTTGCTGAGAAGTAGAGGGAACTGACTCTTGTGATAAATTATTCACTTGTTTTAATTTGTTCACCTCCTCTGCCAGTGATTGAATACATTTATTAGTTTCAATTTGCTGTGCTATCGCATATAGCTTCTATTTCAAAGAATTTATTAAGAGTTATTTCACATAATTTTAAACAGGTCAGTGGGTCTGTTTAAGTTCATTGAAAAAAGGTGGCCCTAGGTACACAGGTCCCCCTAATATATACCGGAAAACATGAATCAATCTCCCTGTAGAGTACAAAAGTCGTACTCATCAATCTTATTAATATCAACGGAAGATATGTTTTATATTTGAAATCAGTAAGTTTCACACGTAAAATATTTTAAGTTAACGAATTAAAAACTTACAACTGTTAAGTTTGAATAAAGTTATAATTAAAAACTGAACAAAATTTAAACTGGCGGTACTTTATAGTACCACTTCAATTAACGAGTGGTAATTAATTAAATTTTAAGAAGGTGAGTAATTTTTGAATCTGAATTGTGGGCAATACTTATACATACTTCATACTTCCTGAATTTTTACTCCATTTTATAAGTCAAGACATTTTTCAAACAATTTGTAATTTCATATATCTAAGTGTAGATATCTGAATTTTTTACATTTGTTAGTATTAAATTAACATAAATAAAAATTTATGTGAGTTTTCATTTATTAATTCACAAGATGATAAATCAGATTTAGTGAATATATATAAAGTGATTGAAATAAAACAAAAACATAAATACAATTGGGTTGCGGTATGCCGCTCCATTTATTAAGCCAAGTCTCTTCCCTTGAAAGTTACATTAATATAATTCTTAATACATAATACAATCTGCCATCATACGATTGCTTGAAGTTCATCACGGTAGAAAAAATACCTAGAATACTTAGAAAAAGATGTTTTAAAATAATAAGTTGCTGATTTCCTCACCACGTTAGACGTACAGCAATGGCGCCTTATCCTCCTTTTGCAAGGCGAGGATTCCCCAATAGGGATATGTTTCCTTAAATTTATTTTATTATGGATTATGTATCGCACATTACAATACAATATAATAAAATAAAAATACAATAAAATAAAAGTTCTTTCATTTTTCTTCAAAATTTTCTACAGCTTCCACTACCTCCAACACCTTTTTTTTGAATAATAAATTTTTTTTGGCGCTAAAATGATTAATATTTGGCAGCAAAGATCTGAAAAATAACATATAATTATTATCATCATTTTCTTTATTGCCTTTATCTTTGCCCATCTTTGATTGCAAATATTGTTTTGCAACATCCTCAAAACTTTCTTTTTTTCTTCTTTTAGTGGGAGGTTCACTCTCTTCGGGACTTTTTTCGTGTTGAAATTCACCATCGATGTCTCTTTCTTCCACATTAGATTCACATATTGAAGCCAAACTTGAATCTAAAATGTTCTCAGCAGCCTGGCTGATATTTGGTTCACTATCCAGACTACATATAATGGAAATCTGTTCATCATCCTCAATAAATGCTCTTGTATTTTGCTGACTGTCATCAGTACAGGCCACATTAGTATCGAGGTTGCATGTTTGTCTAAAATAAAATTTGCAAAAAAATAAATATAGCTTTCATATTAATTAATGATTCTACACAGCATGAAGTCTATAATTCGTACAGAACTGTATTATAATAAACTTGATAAATAAATTTATAAGTTAACTAAACTTTTTTATTCTCATCTTTATCTGATATAGAGTAAGTGTTTATGTATACGTGGAGGTAGTTAGCTTTCAAAACATGAATGCAAAAATTAATGTACTAGTTAAATAAGCACCACTTAAAATGATTAACCATGTCTTCGTTGATGAAAATTTAGAAAGAAAATACGAGTTAAAGTTAATACATATATAGCACCTTGGTTATACTCTAGTATTTATGAAACAGAATGGAAAAGTCTAAGTGAATATGAAATACTAAAACTGAATATGAAATAAAAATTTACAATGAAATACACGTAAGCAACTTACTTCCTTGACTTTGTAAAGGGAACCAAAAACCCTAAATATGGCTGCAAATAGTACGGTTTTTTTACCATTTCAGCCCCAGATCCACTGCGGGGCTTATTTCTCAGATGCCGGAGGAAGCTATTCCTTATATTCTTCCACCGAGTCTTGCACTGTTCAACTAAACAAATATAAAGTTGAATTAATAAAAAATAAAAAATTGCTTCTAAAGATTAAAATATACATTCCTAAATTATGATTGAAACAGAGATTTTCATACCTGATACACTCTTATCCATTATTAAATTTTAAATTATTCTAAATTTTATAAACCATAGCTTTAATTTTAAATTCTATTCATATTACACACTTTATTGACTAAATATCAAGAACAGTACCATAAAAGTTTGATCTTCATGTTTAATTACTTTATCAAAATAATACTTAGATAAAAGAAAACCTTTGGTTTCTCTCCTCTCCTGTAAATGCATGAAATGAACCTTAAATGTAATCAAATTTACAGAGTAAATAAAAGTTTTCTAAATTTTCAATTATTTTTAAACCATACCATAAAAATTGTAAGATATATTTCAATTAACTGGTGCATCATTATCTGTTAAAATTGACAACGATATTTATAGTTGTTAAAATTTATTATTTTAAAAATAGAAATATTTTTATCAAGAAACAATTGTACTATACTCAGTGAATTCATTAATATCTAAATCATATAACAGAGAATGTAGAATTCATTCACTTAGTTTATTATTGTATTAAGTACCTACTGATTTTTGAAATGCTGTGGGTATTTACCTTCATAAAATAAGGAAGATTATAACATATTTACAGTTTACAACAAGAAGAAAATCATTTTATATCAATTTATACAGACTCAGCTTAAATACACTTTACAAAAACTAAATATTCTAAATTAGAAATCTTAAAATTGTTACTTACCCGAGAAATTCAGTTGTAGAGAAATCTCATGCCAGGCTTTCTCTACGCTATTCCTATTGGAATATTCTGGCAGAAGGTAGTTGTAAATGGGAGGATATTTTTCAATAACTGCAAGAAATCGCACATTGAATTCAAAGCTTTAAAACATGAGATCCGCCATGATGCGTCTGAATGTCTGATAGAACAAGCGACAAATATACTGCACGTGCTATATGTCAGACGGCGGTCAGACTCAGACAAGATTGCGCTATAGCGTCTGACGTTTCATTGGTGTGAGTACTCGGCGCGGAAATAACTGGTTTTCCAATGCACTGTATGTCAGACATGCGCTATCGTGTCGCGTGCTTTTTTGGTGTGAGGCCCGGATTATAGCTTCATTATGCGAACACTTCAATCGTAGATATGTAACCGGTAGGTGACGAAAGATCTAGCATTCCTTTCGCTAAATTAAAGTTGTTGAGTTTGATATCTGTTTCCATCTGACCACTTGATACATCCAACTATATAATAGGTCTAACAACAGATAAGTTACATATTTTCAAGTTTTACCTATGATATGATCAGAAGATTTATCATATTGAATTGCACTTTTTCTGTCTGTCAGAATCTAGACCTGTTTCTTTCCAGCATCAATAGAATATTTTAACGCCTCTATAAAAAATAGTGCAACAACATAGTAAATATATCTAAAATAACAGTTCTTTAATTTTCGAATTTTTAAGTCGTTTTCAATGCAACATTTCAATTATTCCAAGTTTATGTACACATAAAATGTGCTGTACATAAAGCCTCATTTGAATAAAATAATTGAGAAAAATAATTGTATCAATACAAAATCATATTTCTTGTCTTACAGTCTCTTAAATGAAATATATTTTGTGCTCCTATTGAAAGTACAGTGTTACTGTGTTCTATTGAAATGTTGTTTTATGACTTATATATATATATATATATATATATATATATATTCATATTCTTTGTCTCCTGTGAAATTTAATAAAATGCGTGCGGCTCGTTTTTAAAAAAAGTGACTCAATTATAAGGTACTCCCCTACCGTTTAGGCCCCACCCCTTTTATCACAGGTTTTTTTTTTATTTGGAGTGATAATGCAATAATTGTTAAAACGTGCGGGATACACGGGCGGGGTAGTATTTTTCATTTACAAACTAACCTTGTAAAAGAAATAACTTTTTATTCTAAATCAGCCAACAAAAAAAAAAAATTTTCATAATGAACCATATTCTAACAATAATTCCAGTATTTTTTGTCTAGTCTTGATTACTTTTAAGAACAAAAAATTAATTTATAAATTTCAACAATTTTTTCACTTAAATATTGGACAAACAGTCAATCAATAATTTGCTTAAGTATATAACCTGAAAGAATCGAACCTAAGTAACTCAATTGTAAGGGACATGACAATTGCGTAGACCACACCCCTTATACCATAGTTTTTTACGAACGCGTTTTGACGAACCAAACAAGTCAAGAGGAAAGTAGTTATGGAATATATTGAAATAGATTTTTATATTCTTCCTAATTAGGTTACAGGGTTTAGCTAGTTGATAGATATTTTTTAATCAATCAACATTTTGGTATTTTTATTGACCTTTAATTTTAAAAAAATTTTCTTTTCACCAGTATTAAAATACAGATAATTATACGTAGAATTTTATAATACACGAAAATTGCGTACTGACATAATCGGAAACATCTTCTCTAGAAAGCACTTGTATTGGGTGCAGTTGATATTGCTTTAACGCCTTAACCATGAAGCTACAGCCCTTTGACCGTAGTAGAGATGCCATAAACGAGTATTCTTCAGTAACAGGTACAACCAATCCAATTCCAAAGAAATACCTGTTACAAAATACCTATTATTCTAACCTCGTCTTCCAGTTTCATTCCCGTTATCCCGTCACTCTCTCTCCCCTCCATACTCATTTACCGAGTAGGTCAATACCCCGTATCTGTTACCGCTTCGCCTAGTGTCTAGTCTGCTATGAAGTGGTTGGCGGAACAAAAATTTAATTACCTGTTTCTTAGCCAATTGGCAAAAAAGAAGCTTTGTGCCCTCGAAACTTCTGTCCCATGCGAGAGAATAATTTCCAAGTCTGGATATATAATATCCGATCGCCGTTCACGGTTAGATGGCGAAAAAGTCAATCAACTTTTATTTTTAAACACGAACGCTCAATTTTGTTCATATAGGGCTTCGAAATTTGGCAATTATCATTAGTAATTAACTACCAATCATTTATCACTTACTGTCATTATTTTTCATTGTTTTATTTATTGATAGCTATTAAGCGATTTTCCCATTGATAAAAAAATAGAAACTAATAGACCAATTCTGTGGTTTTTGACCGTCAATCGTGAACAATTATTTTTAGACTAAAAATAAATAAAGAAAGTAAACAAAGAAGTAACGAAAACAAAAATTTAAGTGTAACAACTTTTTTAATGATTAATGTAAGATTTTTACAAATGCCATGTACATTTTAACAATAATGCGTAATAATTAATGTAATGCGTTTATATTTAAATACTTATTCAGTTTTGTTATTTGATTTAGATACAAAAAGTTAGTATTACTATTAAGGTAGCTGTTAATACTGTTAATTTTTAGAATATTAAATAATATTCTATTTTTTGATTCAATAAAATTTTAGTAATTAATTTTTCTGTAATATTAATTTAATTGTATTAGGTACAGTTTAATTCATATTTACATAAAGGGATAATTAAAATTTATATGCAAACTACAATTGTTCGGTTGATTATTTATAAAATCTGTATACCTATTCTACAATAAATACATATATACCAAGTTGTTTTTTCTAAAAAATATTTATGTTTTGCTAATGATAATCTTGTTTACTATAAAATAATTTTTTTTTCATAAGACGTTGTTTTTACTATCATCAACTATTTAATTCACAAAATCCTGACAAGTGAGTAGATACAATTTTTTCACCTGTCATAAAACACATAAATGATTACCAATAATATAATGAATAACACTGGTCGGCCTAAAAAAAAAATTCTGCTCCTGACACCATTCCTGCTAATTCTTATGTAAAATGACCTCCTGAATCCTAATATGACCTCACTTTTCCCCCATCACCCACTTTTCGGGGAATGGGCCCCCACCTATTTTTATCATTTTCCATAATTGGGAGGGATAAAAAGGATAATTCTAGCCTTTACATTTCTTCTTAGGGGCTAGAGAGGTGAAAAGTTCTAAAAGATGAACATTTGTAACAAGGAGGTAGATTTGGGGGGATTTGCCCCCTTAAATTGGAAAAAAATCATTAAAAATGATCAATTTTTTCGGTTTTTTCGCAAATTTTTTCACTTATTTTCTACTTACTCCAGCTTCCAGCCCCCCTCATCCTCTCCCAAACACACCCCAAATAATAAAAATATATAGCAACAATAATAAAAATATATAGCAACAGTTCGGAAGATTCCCATTACCCCGCGCGAGCAGGTTTGCACAGGAATTTTCATGCTTTGACAAGTTTAAACTTGCATTGCTCTTGTCACTATAGTCCTGCACTGTAATCCTTATCTTCCTTCTTTTTTACCACTTTCCGATAGTAATTTTATGGCCATGAATTTGATTTGGAGGGGTGAAAAGGATTATTTTAGCTATAAAGAATAATAAATAAAAAGTAAAATAATAAATGTAAACAATAATAAATAAATAAGATAACTTACTTCATTTGGTGCTTGCTTTCCTTTTATACCCTGAGGTAGAAGTTTCTCGTACCAAAAACCAGCAGTATTCTGACAACATGCTCGCATTCCACTTCCCTGAAAATCTCCTCTCGAACATATTGATGTCTTGTTGGAATCGTTCCCCGTGTTCATCCGAAACTGCTCCTACATTCTCAGGGAAGAAGTCCAGGTGTGAGTGAAGGAAATGCACTTTAAGAGACATGTTACACCCCATGGTTTCGTACGCTGACAGCAATTCCTCGACATGAGCGACATAATCATCACTTTTGTTGTTACCCAAAAAGTTCTCACACACGTTTTGGAATGCAAACCAAGCTCATTTTTCTTTTCGATTCAGGTGTTCAATAAACGTTGAATCTTGGAAAAGTTGTCTAATCTGGGGGGCCCTCGAAAACTTCTTCCTTGATTTTAGCCTCACTAAGACGAGGAAATTTAGTTTTCAAAAATTCAAATGCATCACCTGTCTTGTCCAGTGCTTTCACGAACTGTTTGATCAATCCGAGTTTGATGTGCAAAGGCGGCAGGTAAATATTTTCCTTCGGGACCAGAGGATCATGAGAGACATTTTTCTGGCCGGGAGTGAAACTTTATCGCAGAGGCCAGTTCCGTACGATGTAATGTTTGTCTCGGGCTCGGCTGTCCCATTCACATAGGAAGCAGCAGTATTTTGTGAATCCTGATTGCAGGCCCGTGAGTAGAGCAACAACTTTCAAGTAAGCGCAAATTTTCCAATTATATTCATGATAACTGATTTTATCAAGGATTCGGCTGATGTTTTCGTACGTCTCCTTCATATCTACAGAGTATGCAACCGGGACTGATGGTAACTCATTCCCATTAGCCAACAGGACAACTTTCAAGCTTGTCTTTGATGAGTCTATAAACAGTCTCCATTTGTCGGGATCACATGGCATCTTCAGTTCTATGATTAATGCATTTGAATTAGGGCAGAACACTAAGCCTTCATCTTCCTAAAAAAGTAATTTCAGGGTTGACTGCCTGGTCCTGTACGAAGATATTTTTACGCCCTTTTCTAAGAGATTCCACTGCTGAAGTCGAGATCCAAGAAGTTGAGATTTACTTTTAGGTAACTCCAAATCCCTGACGAGATCATTCAATTCCGACTGAGTAACGAGGTGAGGTTGTGGATGAGCTGACTCAGCTGAACACTCTTCATCATTGGTGGACGTATCATTTGATTCTCCAGGCTGTGGCTCAAAGTCTTTCAAATCCGTTTCAGGCTCTAGAGCATAGGTGTTTTGGGGTACTGGGATTGGCAAAGATTCGTTGTGAGGAACTGGTCTTAAAGCTGAAGGGATATTAGGATACTGAATTGTATGCTTACTTTTGCTAGAGAACCCGGCGATGGAAGTCATACAAAAGTAACAATCTGTAAGATGACAGCGAGGTTCGCGCCAAACGATGGGCACAGCAAATGGCATTGATTTACGGGTACCTTTGAGCCATTTGGTCAAGCCACTGTAACAAGTGGTGCAGCAAACTGTTGGAGCCCAATCCTTGTCCTGATCGCCAACTTGGCAATCAAAGTAAAATTTATAAGCAGTTTTAAGAAGCGGAGATACGGGTTTTCGTTGCGCTTTTAAAGTCAATTCCGCGCAAACATAGCAGAAGCTATCGGGATGATTTTTACACCCGCGTGGCATAATTAAACAGTAAATCAATGCTTGATACTAATCACAACTTACACTCATGTACTGCAATTCACTTGGAAAATGCCTGAGAAAAAAAAAATTCTACCATTTTACATAATTTAAAAAACTTGGAAACACAGAATCCTCGCCTAGAACACCGACAAGTTGACTCTACGATCGCTAGAGACGTACTGAGGGAAGATGAAGATTACAGTGCAGGACTATAGTGACAAGAGCAATGCACGTTTAAACTTGTCAAAACATGAAAATTCCTGTGCAAACCTGTGCGCGCGGTGTATTGTGAATCTTCCGAACTGTAGATACAGTGGCTCCCAAAAGTGTTCGTACACTTACGATTTTCAATGAAATAGGGGTCTATCCATTGATTAAAATGAATATTTCAGAATGGGTATTTAATAATAAGATCTATAATCTATTCTTAACAAAACTACATGAAATATTTTTAAAACATAGTAAAACTTTATTTTTAAGAAACCAATAATCCAAAATTAACAAAAACTTTATCTCACAAAAGTCATCGTACACTTGTAAAAAATCTCTACATATTAGTAAATATTCTAATTTTTCGTTAAATTAATATTTAGTAGGATATCCTTTAGCATCCACAACAGCTTTTAAACGTCTGGGAATAGATTGATTTAGTTCTTTTGTAATTTCTGCGTCAATGTTCATCTATTCTTCCATCATAATTGTTTTTAGTTCGCTTTTCGTGTGAATGTCGTGTTTTCGTACTCGAACCTCCAGTTCTCTCCAAATATGTTCTATTGGGTTTAAATCTGGCGATTGAGGTGGTGTTTTCAAAACTTGTGGGCAATTATAGAGACACCAGATGCGAACGTTGAGAGCCGTGTGCTTAAGATCGTTATCTTGATAAAAAACAAAGTTGTTTCCAATACCCAACTTTGAGCTGATAATTTTAAATTGTCTCTTAAAAAATTTATAAAAACGGCATGATTCATTATGCCATCAATAAATACCAAATTTCCTAGTCCTGATGCTGACATGCACCCCCCCCCCCGGCATGCTTAACTGTTCCTACTAAGTTCTTGGGATTAAGTTCCTCATTTTTTCTTCTCCATACAATTTTACGCCCATCAGCACCAAAAATGTTCATCGGCAAATAAGACATTATTCCAATAGGTTTGGGGCTTATTTATCATTGATAGTGCGAAGGGAAGCCTAAACTTTCTGTTTTTCTCACTCACAAAAATTTTTCTATGGGAAGAACGCCCATGTAATCCAGCTGTTCTGAGAACTCGTCAAAATTTTCAGGTTAAATTGAAGTAGAAAATGTTTCATTGAATTCTGCAGAAACTTTTACAGCACTCAAACGTGAATTTTTCACAAATTTTCTAATTATAAATCTCTGATCACGTTTTGTTAACTTTGCCGGACGGCCTTTTCTTACCTTGTTTTCGATCCAATTTTCTTCTTGAAAGCGTTTTTTCACATACTGCACAGTAGAATGGGATAAATTAAGTAATTTAGCCGAAGTCAAGCAGCATTGGGCGCGGTCAGTACTTGGGAGGATGACCACCTGGGAACACCGCGTATTGTTGTATTTTTAAGGACGCTGTGGCCCGGTTGGCAAAAGGCGTCGAGCCAGTGATCTGAAGGTTGCGGGTTCGAGACTGGTTGCTGACAAAAATCCACCGCCGTGATCATTAATGGTGGCCGGGGCACATAAAATAGGGCATGGCTGCAATGTCCTCCATGTACTCAACAATTACCTCTGGAGGTGCTGAGTCAGGTGGTCTGGACCCTCCACTTGACTGGGTTCAAAATTCGCGAACCAACAAACGGGTGCAGTGTGGACCCACACCCTGTGGCGCACCCGGTACAACGCATGCTGCGAAGTGGTCTCCGCTTCCCACTCACCCCCGGAGAAGAGCGTAGGCTCAATTCGACCAGGAATTAGGAAAAAAAAATGGTTCTAAAATTTTACTCCGGCGACATTGTAAAGCAAATATTTTTACATCAGGAATAATAGGTCTGAAATTCGACCTCACATGGTTTACAACGAATACTTGGGGAATCGACCTTTACACTACTAACGTAGTTTAATTAACGAGATTTCTTTGAGTATTACATCCTTTTATCAGATACAACACTTGCAGACGGGAGCTGCTAGTGTTACAAGATATACTTACTCATTATTAATTCGTCAGCTAAAAGTAATTAAAAATTACATAAAAATAATTTCTAAAATTTAATACCATTAATTCTGTGTAGTATCAAAAATAATTTTCTTAGTTCCCTTAAAATGAAAATTTGACATCGAGAAGTATAAGAACAGTTACGTAAAAACCTCTCTCTGTTTACTCGATGCTTTTGAAGCATTATAAGTTATACGCAGCTGTTTCTTCGATATAATCTGAAATCATTTAAATATTTGGTTTGGGATATTTGTTCAGACTGTTCATAAAAACCGTTCCTTTGAGTTGCTAAGAAATGATTCCATGAAAATATTAAATTTTTATTGTTTCAAGAAACTTCAAGGAAGTATGATTTTTGCTTAATCGACAGCCATCCGCATCTTATTTTTTTCTCTTTTTACGTTCTTTCTTCTTTTTTTTAAATCTGCCACATTAAATAGTTGTCAAATTTATATTTATTTACTTATTTATTATTCTTATTCTTATTATTTTATTTTTATTTATTATTATTATTATTATTATTTTTAACTTTCAAGTGAACACTTTCTTTTAATCCTGAGAACGGAAATGTAGCCACAAAAAAATTATCCATACCGAGGATATGGAACCTTGCTCTCTGGTGCCTCGTTAATCTACCATGTCTATGTCTATGTCTAGTAAAAAAATATTTCTTTTGAAACATGTAGGATATTTAGTTAATATGAATACTCTCTTCTGCTTTCAACGTATTTTAACTTTCTTGAATTTAATTGAGAAAATGTTACTAGGGTCTGCAGAACAGGAAATATAAAATTGAGAACAGGGTTTCAGTTCTCAAATTTTTCCAGAACGGGGTTAAATAAAACATGACCACAAAACACTTGACCTAAATATAAATGGAAAAACTATATTTCTAATGTAAATCCTTTTAGTTTATTGTGTGGGTAAAATATATATTTCTTTCATTCAATTTGCATATCAATTAGTTTAAAGAAATGGGTTCTAGAACTCGAAATTACGGAATTCGAAGTGAAGATTATTATTATTATTTTTTTTATTTGCCTCTAGATTAGAAATTCGAAGACTAGATTGCCCAAATTTAAATAATATAAACTTATCTTTTTATCTGTTTATAACTACAACAAATAAAATTTTATGTGAAATAAATCAATAAAAGCAAATAACACTCGTAGGCTTACTTTTTTTTTAACAGCGATAGGAGATTGATACTGAGTTGTTGAGGAGGATATAGTAGTTAATACTGTGGAGGCGATTAAGACAAAGACAGGGGCTGTCCCAAACCAGAGTTTTGGGGGAGGCAACGTCAGCTCTTTGGGTTATATATATATATATATATATATATATATATATATATATATATATATATATATATATATATATAATCTCATTTTAAATTTAAACTCATTTACGTCTCACGATTATATAATTTTAGGCTATGACAAAAAAATAATCCGGGATTTTTTGGGAGGGGCAATTGCCCCTACTGCCCCTTCCTTTGAGCCGCCATTGGACAAAGAATCCCAATTATGGTTTTACCGCTAAGGCGGTATTTGACTCTTTGATTTACTGTCTTCACTCTAATGGAATAACTGACACGTTTTTAAGTAAAAACTTAACAAGCTTAACATGTGACGGCGCTGCTACTATGATTGGTAAACAACAAAGATGTTGGAGCATTATTTTGTGTAAAATTCCCTTCTGTTATTGTTTGGCACTGTGCTAACCACAGGCTTGAGTTTTCAGTGTCTGATGTAGTTCAGTCAGTTTTAGGAGTTGATAGATTTAAATCCTTCTTCGACAAACTGTATGTTGTGTATCATGCTTCACCAAAGAACAGCAGGGAACTGCGAACCTGTGCAAGTTTACTAGAGACAGAACTTTTAAAAATCGGAAGAGTTTTGAGCACACGTTGGGTTGCGTCTAGTTTCAGATCTGTGTCAGCCGTTTGGAGGTCTTATGAAGCACTAGTCCATCACTTAAAAGAAACTTCAAATGACCCAACCAGAGACAGCAAAGAAAAAAGTACGTTTGAAGGCCTCCTCAAAAAGATTACTGAAACTAATTTCATTTTAGACCTGGGCTTGATGGCTGATGCATTGCAAGAGCTCTCAGAGTTAAGTGAAGCTTTGCAACATCGCAATGTTGATCTAAGCTATGCTAACAAAAAGTTAAAAATTACAGCTTCTTAGTTTGAGGGAAGAAAATCAGTTCCAGGATTTTACTCATCGATGGCTCAAGAAGCAGTAAACAACTTGTCTTTTTTCGGAGATCCTCTCCACGAAAAAGAAGGTAGGAAAAACAACCAGCCTTTGAACTCCGAAAAGTTTTACGAGGCACTTAAAAATTCTATTGAAACAAGACTGCTCAGTGTAAAAGACTTTGAGCTTTCTGACACCATCAAAGTAATGGATAAAAAAAAACTGGCCACAAAATGTCCCAATAACGTTTGGGGAAAATGAAATGCGGAAACTTGCCTCCAAGTTCATACTTAATGAAAGGCAACTAATTACAGGATTCCGAGAGTATCTCCACTTCAGAGTGTTCCCGGAAAGTCTCAACCCGTTGAAACAGTCAATCAATTCGATAGTCATATCGTCGAGTGAATATGAAAGAGGTTTCTCACAGATGAACCTCATTATCACACCATTGAGATCATCACTGAATATTGCAACAGTTTCTGACCTGTTGTTTGTAAAGGATCAGTGGACCTCCTCTTCGGCTCTTTAACCCAATTAAGTATGTTGACTCTTGGCATGTGTCTGGACACCATTCAGCATTAGCCGTAAAGAGTAAGGAGAGGTCAAGAGACAAGAAGTATGTTGAAAACATGTTGAAGTTTTGGACAATCTTTTAGAAAGGGCACAAAACTTAAACAATCATGAAACTATTCTTTTTTACTTCTTTTATTACCTTTCTACAACAAATTTTGTACTTGTCTCCTTCTTCTTCACAAGCACAAGCACAACAGCCCCTTACAGGCCCTGGCTGCCTCAAAAACACTCTCCTTCCAGCGTCTTCTATCTGCGACGACTCCAATGTTCAATTTTCAAAGTTTTTAAGTCCTTTTCAATGTTATTTAACCATCTAGTCGATGGTCTACCTCTAGCTCGGGATCCCTCAGGTTTTTTAAATGTCAAGATCTTAGAGGGATTATCTTCCGAGCTTCTCCAAACATGGCCAAGCCATCTTAATTTATTACTACGGAAGACTTGTGTTATTTGTGATTGCCCATAAAGCCTATACAGTTCAAAATTATATCTGGTTCTCCAACGTCCTTCTGCCCTGGGTCAAAGATAGCCTTGAGGATTTTTCTCTCATACATGTCCAGTGAGCGCTGCGTGTCTATGCTCAAGGTCCATGTTTCACTTGCGTAAAGTAAGACAGGTAGTATTAGTGTCTTATAAATTCTAAATTTAGTTTAGCAATATTAGATCTCAATTGTCTTCTCAGCCCAAAGAAGCATTTATTAGCCATTTTGATTCTATTATCAATTTCTGTTCTTAGTTTATTTTTGTCATTAATTATAGTGCCAAGGTATTTAAATTCATCAACTTTTTTTGTATTTGTCTTGCAAAATAAAATTTGGAATTAAATAAAATGTTCAAGTTTTTGTATAACCAACGATTTCTTTTTTTCAGGCCAATAATACCCTCCACCCTCACTCCGAAAGGGTACCGTTCCGGCACCTCTATTTCTAGAAATCTAGCACTGTATATATATATATATATATATATATATATATATATATATACAGTGTGATTATTTTTAAACTGGCGCTACTCAGAGCTATCTGTAGCGCGATCTATCAGTCGGAATTCCACCAAAATTGATAGAGGGACTGAGGACGACATGGGAAAGAGTTTCCGTGAGAAAAAATTAATTTGTTCCAAAATTCACCGATAGGGTAAGATATGGCACTTTTATTGTCGGCGCACCCGGGAATTTGCATAAAAGGCAAGTAAAACATCAAAATACAAATTCACGACTATGTAGTCGACAGCAGCGCTTGTATATCGGGCTATAAAGATAAGAAATGAATACCGAAAAAGTTGTAAGCAGGCAAATGAATAACAAAGAAATTTCCCTGAAACACCACTTTATGCAGCAAATTCACTTCGCCCTCCTTCAATGTTACCACAGTCCTGGTGGATAACACATTGCATCCTGAACACTACGTTCTCAACGGCCAAGCGTAACATGTCACCAGGAATGTTCATCACGGTCCGGGAAATGTTGTCCTTCAGGGCCACCAAGTTCGAGACTCCACCAAGATACACCTTAGACTTTAACCCTAGCGTCAATGACCAGGTACCCGGGTACCTTTTTGCGATTGTTATCGTAATTTTTATCGTTTCTAATTAAACCTTGGTAAAATCGCTTTTAATCCTCGTTATTTACATGAATCTGAGCTAGACAATTAATTATAAACTTTCAGGGAAAAAAATATTGTTTGTTTTTTTGCATTAAACTTTCTTACCATTACTCAATACTTAAACTTTTATACCGTTACTCAATATCCAGGTACCCGAGTACCCATTATTGTCTCTCATCTACAAGAAAAATTACATGATTATTATTACAACAAATATAATCAAACATAATAATAATTATTTATTATTATTATTAGTAGTATTTATTATTATTAGTAATAGTATTTATTATTATTAGTAGTAGTATTTAGTACTATTATTGTTATCACGACAAATATTGTTCATGAAAAAAATTACGTTTCAGCACCTATAAATATTTATTATTATTGTTATCATCATGACAAATATAATTATAGAAAAAAATACGTTTCAGCACAGGCTTTACATTTGCATATTGAGATTGAATGCTCATCACAAACTGGTTTTCCACAAGTTTTGCA
>OU015490.1:120798001-120913001 GCA_907164885.2 Dolomedes plantarius
AACTTAAATTCTGGAACTAATCCTTTTGTGTATGAATATTTTGCAAATATTTTCACAATCAGCAAGAAAATATATTTTTCTCGCTCTAAAAATCCCTTCCGTAAAGTAATCTCATTCAGATCAATACCAACATTTTATTTTTCGCTGCTGAAATTATTTTGACTTTTTCCGTATTTACGGAGATCTTCCGTCGCGTGGGATATTCGGCAGAACTCCTGGGTTGCTCGCATGAGACACAGAGGATTTTCTTCGGAAATCCAGTTTCTTTTATGTTATTTTTTTATCTTTTTTCACTTTTGAATATAAGTGCGATGATTTTGGAGAAAGTCATCTCTGTTTATGGGTGAGCGTAGTATTAGAAAGTATGCAAAGGATACTTTTTCTGACAATGTGACAGTTGTAGCCTTATGCGGAAATTATATGTTCAGATTGAAATTCACAAATATACACTACCGACGTAATATATATACTTGCATACATTCATACACACCCACCCACCCACACACACACACACACACACACACACATATATATATATATATATATATATATATATACACACACACATATATATATATATATATATATATATATATATACATATATATATATATATATATATATATACATATATATATATATATATTTATATATATATATATATATATATATATATATATATATATATATATATATACATACATATATATATATATATATATATATATATATATATATATATATATATATATATATATATATATATATATATATATATATACACTGCTGGCCACCCAAATTGCAACACCAAGAAAGACAAGAGATATCACAACAAAATTTATTTTGTAGATAACATGTTGACCAAGTATCAAAGGATTAAATTTATAGACTTCTGTGAAGTGTGGTTCCTGCCAAAGTCAGTAGCCAGAGTAGCCGCCATTGTTGGAGATCACCGCTGCCACACGCCTCGGCATTGATTCAAAGAGACTTTGGATGAGTTCTTGGGGTACAGCAGACCAAGCAGCTTCCACACGTTGCCAAAGTTGATCTGCTGTGGCAGCTGGGGATGGAATCTGGATCAATCGTAGAGCAACCATGGACCACATGTTTTCTATCGGCGAAAGATCCGGAGAGCGAGGTGGCCAGGGAAGCAATTCAATCTGGCGATTGACGAAGAACCGTTGGACAATGCGTGCCACGTGTGGTCGCGCATTATCCTGTTGAAATATGGCTGTGGGCAAACCCTGAAGGTAAGGAAGGACAACTGGCTCCTACACCTCGGAGATGTAGCGCTGGCTGTTTAAAGTACCGGCAATGCGTACTAGAGGCGTGCGAGAGTGATATCCAATACCGCCCCATACCATAATACCCGGTGCAGGACCAGTGTGGCGGTGCATAACGCAGCTGTTCAGCATCCTCTCTTCACGGTGTCTCCAGACTCGAATGCGACCATCGTGGTGTTGCAGACAGAAGCGTGACTCGTCAGTAAAGGCAATTTCATTCCATTCTGCCGTCCACATCCTTCTGTCATCCCACCATTTTCGGCGGAAACGTCTGTGATTCTTCGTCAAGGGTAGACAAAGCAATGGGCGTCTTGCGGACAGACTACTCTGCTGTAAACGGCGTCGAATGGTTCGCGCAGACACTGGATGATGCGTTACAGACTGCATGTGCTGTGCTATGGTTCGTGATGTGACTGAGCGATCCGTCACTGCCATGCGCACAATTTGACTGTCATCACGTGAAGTGGTGCGTTGAGGTGGATGCGATCGAACACGCCGGTCCGTCGTACCCTCCTGCATCCAACGATCACATATCCGTATTATAGTTGTTTGGTTTCGTCCAACACGACTACCGATTTCCCTGAAAGATAATCCACAATCTCGGTAGGCCACCATCTTTCCTCTGTCGAACTCGGATACTTGATCAAAAGATGATCGCTGTTTTCGACGAGGCATAATTGATCGTTTTTTTGAAAAACTACAAGAAAAACACAATTGCCGAACTTGAAATCGTCGAAATCTCCAAGCCTTAAATAGGGCTTTGAAGTGGCGCCACAGGCGCGCGTGATGTGCGTCTGCTCTGAAATTCTAATCATTTGCATATCTCACCTCCGCTAATGCATGTTGTAAATTTCATGTTATTTGCATGTTTCCTTCAAGGTGTTGCATTTACAGTGGCCAGCAGTGTATATATATACATATGTATATATATACATATATATATATATACATATATATACATATATATATATATATACATATATATATATATATATATATATATATATATATATATATATATATATATATATATATATATATGTGTGTGTGTGTGTGTGTGTGTGTGTGTGTGTGTGTGTGTGTTTATAATAAATACAACGGTCAGTGTATGCAATTAAATAAACAGAAAATATATTTATAAAAAAATTGCAACGGATATTTTTATAGGTAAAATAATGTGGAAGAAAATATTCAAATTAAATCTAACGGTCAATATATGCAATTTATTTATATGTTTAATATCCATAAAACATACTAATTTGCATTAAATTCTGAAAAAACTTCCATCTCAATGAGTCTAGTGGTTCAATTTTATCTTGTACCGTATTTCAATATTTCTTTTGTCATTTTATTTCGTTGTTCTGCATGTGACGCAAAATTAATTTTGAAGAATCAGAAAAAGAAAATAACCCCACGTGATCAGCATTTAATAAATTAAATTCTGAAAATTAATCTTTCAAAATTCACAAAAATCAGAAAATGGAGATAAAGATTCGAAAGAAATTATCCCATTTTAAAGGTATTTTTATGATCTTTCTCGTAATATAAATTTTATAACCCCTAGATTATTATTTCAAATGCAAACTTTAAAAGAGTAACAGTTTAATTTAATTAAAAAGAATCTAATAAGAATTTTTCAAAAATGTTTCTTGGTGCATCCCTACACTATAAGAAGAAATCGACATGCGAAATTTTAGCCCTGTAGATCCAGCGGTTTGGTCTATGCGTTGTAAGTCAGCCAGTCAGACACTGAACTGTTTTATATATATATAGATATATACAAGGTGTGACCGATAAATACGGTGACAACAGGAAAAAGGCTGGTGTCTGTCGTGTTGCTACATCCAGCTTTAGTTGGTTGTGCGTGTATCGTAAATTATTTAGGGTTAGTATTTATATTTTTTTAAAAATGGATTAGTTGGGTGAGTTGTGTTTTAAATTATTTTTTTGAATGCTACACAAAGCTCTGGATGTTAATTTAGCAAACGAACAACTGTTTTGCCAGAACCAAGCAATTAAACTATTCTCATTTTGAAATCAGGTAATTTAACACCAAAACCTTCAATTAGACAAACTAGTAGATTTTAAAATTAAAAAAAACTTAGTTTATTTACATATGCTTAGTATTTACAAGTATAGAAAATCTTTCATTTTCAAAATTAATGCACAATATACTTATCTCTCACAATTGTATTCACTACTGCTTTGCAAAAGTTAGGGATCGACAGATCAGGGAAGTATGGAGGGTAGGACAGATCAGCAATCTAATGCTGGATGAATAATCGTTTCACACTCCTAGCAGTATGAGGCCTTGCATTATCGTGCAAAAGGTACCACTTGCATGGTCCAGCAGCAGCAAATTGCGGCCGCACACGACGAATACGCACCAAAATGTGCTTGAGAAGAACATGTCAGTAAAAATCAGCATTAACTGTTATTCCTTTCGGAACGGATTCCTTATGGATTAATCCCTGTGCGTTAAAAATTTAATAAGCATTGTCTTAACATTTAATTTAAGGTTAAGACAATGCTTATTACTCCCTCGCCTGTCTTTCGTACTTCGGATTTTGTCCGCGTCCTGATTCTGCTACTGTCCTATGATGTGACGTTCTGTCTCTTCACTGCCCCGGCGGTCGGCCCGGTGACTTATTTCATCTTTAACGTTCAACTATGTATTACCGTGTACCTTTTATGTGTTTAATCTTCAGTGCTTGTCCTGTGGAATATCTTCATTATTCGGAATCATCAAATAATGTGTATCTTCATTGCTTCCTGTTGTGCTTCTCTTCACTCTGGCCTCTACAGTGAGTTTAAAGTTAATCATCGTCGTCATGTAACTTACACACGGACGGACACACACACACACACACACACACACACACACACATATATATATATATATATATATATATATATATATATATATATATATACAGTGGAATCTCGATCTATCGTTTTTCAAGGGACCGATTGAAATGAACGATAAATGCGGGAAAACGATAGACGCGAAAACATAACAAAGCAATATGACTGGATAAAATGAACGACACATACGGACAAACGATGGATCCGAAAACGATCGATCGTGATTCAACTGTATATATATATATATATATGTGTGTGTGTGTAAGTAAGTAAGTAAACAAATATACATATATATGCATATATATGTATATATAAATGTATATATATATATAGAGTGGAATCTCATTCGATCGTTCTCCGAATCATCGTTTTCCCGTATGTGTCGTTTATTTCTCCCAAGTTCATATTGCTTTGTTATGGTCCCGTATGTATCGTTTTCCCGCATTTATCGTTCATTTCATTTGGTCCCTTGAAAAACGATAGATCAAGTATCCACTGTATACAGTACTGGGCAAATTAACTGTAACAAGCTTAATTTTTCATAAAATTTGTCCTTTCCCAGGGATTTCCTGCCTGAAACCGGTTTCAACTGCATTTTGATACGAAGGGAGGTTGGCTTTGGCTAGTCTAAACTGGTTTGAAAACGTGATCATCCCACGTAGAGCATTTTCTCGTTAGTTGCGTTTCAACTGCTGTAAGAAGTGGTCGATTGTGTGAGTTTACTGGTTCTCACGTGTATGAAAAAAAAAAAGATACCACTCCCAGGAAAAGGACTAGAATTGTTACCCTTAGTGAGCATACCTCTAGGACCGTGAGGAATATTGCTGCAGCAGTTGGACTTTAAAAATCCAGTGTTTCAAGTATTATTAATGAGCAAAATAAGTTTGGGACAGTTTCTCCAAATCGGAAAAGAAAATGTGTGGTCGCAAACGTAAGACCAACACATTGGACAGACAAATATCTTGTATGAAATAGTAAAATGCATCCTCACAAGACAAGAACAGATCTCCAGAGAGAAATATTGGCTACTGATGTGAGCGTTAATTCATCGACAGTACAACGAAGGCTTATTGAAACAGGGAGATGAGCAAGAACACCAGTCCAAAAACAGTTATTATCACTTCCATCATTTTTATTTAAAGAAGTCTCGTGTAATACCAATGCTTTTAAGGAAAACGATATATTTTCTCGGCAAAACGCGAGACGTACGATGTCAGAGTTTAGAAAAAGCCTCATTAATATTCAAACTGCGTCGGAAGCGAGCATTGTAAGTGAGCGCGCATTGTAAGTAGGGCATGTGAGGGAAGATTTTCTGCAACACACAAAATTGTTAAATATCCTGTGTTAATTATCAATACGTTTGTACACTGAATTTTGCATAAAATTTGGTACAATCGGAAAACGTATTTATATTCTCATTATCTAATGAAAACTATTGATATATATACATATTTGTAAAAAAATTTATAAAGCAATAAATCGTTTTAAGTTAAGAAATTATTTTGAATACGTTAGAGCAGGGGTTCTCAACCTTTCAGGCTCTGTGCCCCCCTTTGAACACTGATCTGAGGCCACGCC
This sequence comes from Dolomedes plantarius, assembly GCA_907164885.2. Lineage (NCBI taxonomy): Eukaryota > Metazoa > Arthropoda > Arachnida > Araneae > Dolomedidae > Dolomedes > Dolomedes plantarius. Next base: position 120,803,728 of record OU015490.1, read on the forward strand.
TCCCCCCCCCCCCACCACCACCAGTACCATATGTGGCCAATACAAATAGTGCAATCGGAATTTGAAACTGAACTTTGTTATTAAATAAAAATATAGACTAGATAATTTCGTATACAAAATTTAATATTATTATATGTATCCTAATTTAGAACATATTATTATTAGAACATATGAAATCAAATAATTAAATACAGATCAAATATATATGAGGTAATCAAGGATCTAGGTGAGGTTGTCATGCAGTCACTTTCACAACATTAATGAGAGGGCTAGCACTGTTTCTCCTTGACAAGTTTTTGAATATTGCGTAGTAACTGTGACAATGCATACCTCAGGTCACTTACAACGCCCAGACGTACGACAATTATCGTGTTTTTACAATTACGACAGTTATCGTCTTCCTATGTCGAAAATACGTAATGGTTACATTGTCACCGCAAAATATGAGTACAGTAAATTATAGTTAGTTTTACTTGTTATTTTACTTTTTTTTAACTCACGCCTCCCTTGAAATTCTTCTACGCCCCCCCCCAGGGGGGCGCGCCCCCCAGGTTGAGAACCGCTGCGTTAGAGAATCATGCAAGGCGACAAGCAATTATTTTTACAATGTTTAATCGAATTTTAAAAATAAAATAACCTATGCGATCAGCATCAAAAATTAATTTTTCTACTTAATTTTTTTTTCAATCCGCTTTTTTAGTCCTTGTGACTATTTTTTGTGGGGCACATTAAAGGATACTGTCTACAGGAACCATCCCACCACGCTGGACGAGCTTCAGTCGGCGATCTGTTGGGCAGCTGAATCGATTTCTGTTGAGACACTACAGGGTGTGATGGCAAATTTTATAGCTCGTTTGCGCCACCTCCGTACAGCGAATGGTGGACATTTTGAAAAGATTGTGATGTAGTGATTGCAAAGACTGCTTGCAAAGAGTACGAGTTTATTTATGCATGCTGATACGAGTTGTACAGTGACGTTGTACACACACACACACGCACACACACACACATATATATATATATGCATATATATATGTATATATATATAGTATATATATATATATATATATATATATATATATATATATATATATATATATATATATATATATATATATATATATATATATATATAGTATATATATGTTAGCTCTTCTTTTGCTAACAAGGCAAGCTTCTGGTTACTTAATAACGGAAGATCAACATGACATTATACTTAAAACGATAACAACAGTTTTATTTGAGGAATATAGAAAACACTTAGCGGCTGGCCGTCAACGTGCGACCGCCATCCATTACACATCGCTCTCTCTCTCTGTTACAATATTGCAGTGCGCATGCGCTCACATTCTTTGTGCGGTCTGTTACATGCTGCCATCTATTAACATAGAAAATTGCTTACATTCGGGCATCCTGACAGAGAATTGCCCTCAATTCGTACTTATAACACTACTAAAAATACAACAAACATTTAGAAATATAAACAATGTGCTAAAAAACAAAAATAATATATGGTCTTCAAAGTCTTTTGGATAATGTCCTAATTGAGTCCTTCTTAGAGTTCAAGAGTTCTTGGGTAAAGTTTAAAAAATAATAAAAAAACTATATTACCTGATCTTTGGAGGTTGTTACCTGGTGATGATTTGAACTAAGTTAAGGTGGTTCAGGAGGGTCTGCAGTGGGAGCCTCGTTGTCTGAATCGTCATCGTCTTCATATTGAGGTTTAGGCCATGGCTTGAGTTGACTGACGTGAGCTGTGGTGGTGTAAAATCGTCCTTTCTGCTTTTCCTCCAGCTGAGTAACTCTGTATGTGTCATTCGGCAGTGTTTCTGTAATTATCAGTGGTCCTCTATATTTCGCTTGCGTCTTCGTAGGTTCTCCTGTTGGTTTTGGTGGTCGTCTGACAACTACTATTTCTCCTGGTTCGTATGTTATAGTTCGACACCTTTTCTTGTCATAATCTTCCTTCATTTTTTGTTGCTTCTGTTCAATCTCTTTACGTGTTTTCTCTTGAATTTCTTTCGGGTCTTCCCATTTTTCTGCGTCTGCGTCTGCTACTTTCCTGAGGATACCATCATTGAATCTGGGCAAGTAGCCATGTAGCATCTCGAAGGGAGTTTTATCTGTGGTTTTGTTAACTACGTTGTTTAAATTTCTTTCAGTTTCTTTAATTCGTAAGTCCCAGTCTTTATGACGTTGGTCCTTCATTGATGTCGTTATTGTTGATAAGATGGTTCTATTAACTCGCTCTACCATACCATTGCCTTGTGGATGTTGCGTAGAATTTAAGGTATGATGAATTCCGTTTTCTTGGCAGTATTGTCCGAACTGACGAGAGGTGAAGCAAATGCCTCGGTCGCTGACAATTCTATCTGGTAATCCAAATTCTTCAACAAAAGTTTTGAGAGCTTTTAAGACATGTAGCGATGAAGTATTCTTGACTGGAAAAAGTCGTGTGAATCTGGTGAAGTTATCAATTATTACTAGTAAGTCTTGATTTCTTCGAGAACTTTTCACAAATGGACCCAGATGATCCATGTGTATAAGAGAGAATGGTCGTTTTCCTGGCTTAATGGGGTGCAAATAGCCTTGTTGTTTTCCTCCTGGTACTTTGTTCATCAGGCATTCAAAGCACGTAGATATATGTCTTCGTAAGTAACGCTTCATATAAGGGAACCAATATAATTCTTTAATTTTGTTGGTAGTTCTGTCTACTGAAAAGTGTCCCATCAGATCATGGAACTTCACTGCGGTACTTTTCCTCATGCTTTTGGGGATTACGTAAAGTAGCTTTTCTTTTCCCTTCTCTTTAACTTTTCTATACAGCTTATTTCCTTTAAAAACATAATTGCATATTTTCTGTTTGTCGTCAGTTGTCCTTTCATACTCATCTTTTCGAAAAATGTCTATTAATTTCCTTAACTCTGGATCTGCATGTCGAATTATTAAAACTTGTTCTTCTTCACTAAGTGTAAGACAAACTTCTAAATTTCGTTCTATTATGCTTGTCATAGTATCTTCTGCCTCTAAAACTGGAGCTCTGCTCATCGCATCGACGTGACTCATCTTCGTACCCGGTCTATGCTTTACCTCTATATCAAATTCCTGAATCAAATCATACCATCGAGCTATCTGGGGATTCGTCGTTTTCTTCGAATTCATGTAGATTAATGCTTGGCAGTCAGTAACAATTGTAAACTTAATTCCAAGGAGATACTGTCTTAATCTGTCAAGTGTCCATACAATGACCATTAATTCTAGCTTACTTGAGTGGTAATTCTTTTCTACATCAGTTGTCTTCTTACTTACGCAATACACCAAATGCCATTTTCCATCGTCTCCACGTTGAAGTAGCATTCCGTTTAATCCATCTGAACTCGCATCTGTGTGTACTTCCGTCTCTAATGTGGGGTTATAGTGAGCTAAAACTGGTTGGTTACTAAGAATTTCTTTCAAAGCTTTAAAAGCATTCTTCTGTTCTTCTTTCCACTCAAAATCTTTATTTTTCTTAGTTAATCTACTCAGTGGTTCGGCCTTCTCCGCATACTTGGAAACAAAACGCCTAAAAAAACCTGTAAGTCCTAGAAATCTTTTTACTTCATAAATATTCTTAGGTTCAACGTATTCTTCAATAGCTTTTATTTTCCTTAAACCTGGCTTTAAATCATCGGCATTTATTACAAAACCCAAAAATTGTACTTCCTTTTTACCAAATTCGCACTTAGCAAGTTTAAGAGTAAGTTTCGCTAATCGTAGACGTTCCAAAACTAATACCAATCTTTCAAGCATGTCCTCCCAAGAGAAAGCAGGTATGAGGATATCATCTAAGTAACAAACAGCTTTAGTAAGAAATAACGGTCCTAGTACTTGATACATTAATCTTTGAAACTCTGAGGGAGCATTAACCAATCCAAAAATCATTCTCTCGAATTGTCCGGTTTCGTCAGGTGTAATAAAGGCTGTTTTTTTCTTCGCTTCCTCCGACAATGGAATCTGCAAGTAACCGTGAGCTAAATCCAAGGTGGTAAATAATTTAGCACCGCTCAAACTTTCCAATAAATCATCTATTTTTGGCAGGGGGAATTTATCCTTTACCGTTTGATTATTAAGACGACGAAAATCAATAACTAATCTGTGTTCACCTGTTTTCTTTTTCACTAACAAAACTGGACTTGCGTATGGTGACCGTGTTTCCGAAACAATTTTGCTATCTTTCCATTCTTTTACAATTTGTTTGATAATATTACGCTCAGAAGCATTCGTCTTATACGGTCGGGAACATACCGGCTTACTACCGTCTATCTCTTTAATATCCATGAAAGTTAAATCTGTGCATCCTAATTCATTTAAATCAAATGCAAAACAGTCTCTATATTCATTCAACAAACGAACTATATCTTGCTTTTGGTCTTCAAGTAACGTCTCGTCAAATTTAATTTGTTCTAAAGTTATAGGTTCTCGTTCTACGTTAGTACTCATGTCTAGAGGTTCTAATGATTGTGCTTCATTAACAAAACTTATATTGTCCTTATACGACTTTAAATTGACATCGTCCACTAATTCCGCTTTACCAACATTTTGATTTCTATTCAATATAATATTACTATATCTGGTATTAATAACTGGTACAATTGTTTCCCATTCCTTGACTTCCAATAATGAGTCTAAATTTTCACCTTCTCCCCTAATCATAATTAAACCATCATTTAAATCTTCAGTCTTCGCTTTGACAAAATGTATACTATTCTTCACAATTTGTACTGTTTCAGTTACTTTCAATTTAACCGTTGGGTTTTCCTCAATAAATTCTAAATTAACGAATGGGTAATCTTTCGCATATCCGATATGTAAGTTTTCTCCAACCCTAGCATAAGCTATGTACGGTAAATCGAGTAATGTTCTTCCAACTAATAAATCAACTGGTTGTGTATTGTCTGACACGATCAAAATAGTAACGTCCTTAGCCAAAACATCGTCTATCTCTATATCTGTAACTGTAACACCTAGACTTTGCGAAACTGGATTAATTTGGTTTCCAAACGAATAAAGATCCTTTTTACATGGAGAAATATTTAATCCTAACTTTTTAGCAATTGACATTTTCATCAGACAACAGCTACTTCCCGTGTCAAGTAAAATACTAATGCTTTGATTGTTTATCTTTGCCTGGCGTAGATATTTGTCTGGCGCCGTCATTTCACGATTCCCATAAACATTCAGATTTTCGCTCCGCGTTTTTCTGCAAAACTTAGCAATGTGATTTCTTCCTCCACAAACAAAACATGCTCTATCATCGCGTATCGAAGAACTAAATACTTTATGAGTTGCGGTTTCTTTTTCATTTATTTTACTTCTGCTGACGTTCGCGTTTTTGTTCTCAAACTTGCTCGAATCGAACCTATTCGTATTACGATTACTCATCCTGTAATTTGAATGCGGGTAGTATTTAAAATCATCACGATAGTTAGTATGCTTCGTATTTCTGCTTTCGCTATTAGTTTTAATTCCTGATCGAACGTTTTCATAATCGTCCAGCACTTGGGCTAAATCATTCGCTTTAACAAACTTTGGCCAAGAATCAATGAAATGTTCACGCATCGTATTTGGGACTCGCTTTTTTAATTGATCTGTAATCATAAGTTCTTTTAGGGATTCAAAGTCATTTATATTTAATCCTGTTAACCACTCATTAAAATAGGTACGTAATTCGAATACAAAATCAGTCCACGTTCCGTTTACATCTTTAACACGGTTGACAAATTTCTGTCTAAAACTTTCGGGACTTAGTTTATATCTTTTTAACAATAAATTCTTCACAAATATATATTCATTAGTTTCCTGTTCTGATTCTCTTGCAATTAGCTGAGTAATTTCAAGAGGCAATAGCCCTAATAAGTGTGTTACATAGTCACTCTCCGTAAGTCCTACTCGTTTAGCTTGCCTTTCAAATAATACCAAAAATGAAGCTATATCTCCGTCTTTTAAGTCAAATTTCTGCATTAAATTCCTCAAATCTATAGTGTTTTTCTTTACTTCTGGTACAATAACATTACTTTCAGCCTGAGAAATTGTCTTATTCTGATTCTGGATTTTTAATTTTTCCAATTCAAAAGCATATTGTTGTTCAATTTTATGTAATTCCTGTTCATCTATCTTATTCTGATTTTCAATTTTTAGTTTCTCTACTTGCAAAGCTCGCTCAAATTCAAATTTTTGTGTTTCCTGTTTCACTCTTTCGTCAACTAATCCTGCTAATACTTCTTTAACAAACGGTTCATCATAGTTTTTACTTTTGGTTATAATATCCTTCAAAATAACTATCGTACTAATTTCAGGGACACTCTCGCCCAACTCAATCGCTAACTGAACTAAATCACACTTTTTATATCTACCTAAGTACGCCATTTTTGAGTAAAACAAAAATTCAAATATTCAAGATTACCTTGTTCGTTGCCGTTGTCAGGAAGTTCCTCAATCCCACTTCTGATAATTGTTAGCTCTTCTTTTGCTAACAAGGCAAGCTTCTGGTTACTTAATAACGGAAGATCAACATGACATTATACTTAAAACGATAACAACAGTTTTATTTGAGGAATATAGAAAACACTTAGCGGCTGGCCGTCAACGTGCGACCGCCATCCATTACACATCGCTCTCTCTCTCTGTTACAATATTGCAGTGCGCATGCGCTCACATTCTTTGTGCGGTCTGTTACATGCTGCCATCTATTAACATAGAAAATTGCTTACATATATATATATATATATATATATATATATATATATATATATATATATATATATATATATATATATATATATATATATATATATAACTATTTCTCAACGAATAAAAGAATGTGTAACAAAATGGAGAAAAAAATCCATTTCGAATATGTAAGTCGAACAATACTGATTCGGAAGAAATCTTCATCGGTGCCGGATTATATGAGCATTTTGTATTCTTTTCAGAAGCTTGCAGCCAATTTTTGGAGCGCAGTTTTCTGCTGTCGGAAATTTTAGTCGCCTTCCGATCAGAAAAAAATGATTCACGTCACGTGACTGAATATAGAAAGTTTGAAGATCTTCTTTTAGGATTGTTGCACAGTCCATTTTCTATTGGACTTATGTAATTTTTCGATAATCCAAAAGATTTTCTGGTTGTGTACATTCTCAAGATAAAAATTCTTATTTCATTTTGTTAAACAAAAAAATTGCTAGTAGATAAATTTTGAGTTTCCAGCAAGATCTAGCAAAATGAAGAAATTTGAATTAATTGTAAACCTGATTTCTTCTCTTGTTGTTATTATTAGAAAAACGTAATAAGTTAAGATATGAAATCAACATTCCTATATATGAGCCCTATATTAATTATATCATTGTTTATTTGTAACCTGAATTAGCATACGTGAAATAAATCTTCTATGCCCTACTTATTAAGTTCTATAGCTAATGATGTTAACAACCAGCTTTCTTTGGTTTGTTTTGAGTTATTCTCTGTATTTTATAGTTATTAGTTGTATTTACTTATTAATCCAAGTTCTATTTTATCGATTGCTTCACATCTTCTACAATCTATTTATATAAAGCAGATCCGTAACTGACTGACTGGCAGACAACGCACAGACCAAACCGCTGGACCTAAAGGGCTGACATTTTGCATGCCGATTCTTCTGATAGTGTAGGGGTGCACTAAGAAAGATTTTTGAAAAATTCTTCTTACATTTCTTAAAATAAAATTCTTAAGCTGTTTTAGTAACTTTTTTTAAGTTTGCATTTAAAGTAATAATTTAAGGGTTATAAAATTTATATCACGAGGAAGATCCTAAAAATTCCTTTAAAATGAAATCTTTTTCCAATCTTTACCTCCATTTTCTGATTTTTGGTGAATTTTTAAAGATTAATTTTTAAAATTTAATTCATTAAATGTCGATCACGTGATTTCTTTTACTGGTACTTTAAATTAATTTATCGTTACGTGCATAACAACGAAATAGACAAAAAAATATTTCTTTTTCTTTCTAATGCGGCAGACGATTGAACATTATCCAAAAAATATTAAAATAGAGTAAAAGATATGTTCCTCATACTGTACTATATTAATTGTACTTATATTTTTTAGTATGTTCTATTAGATTTAATATGAATATTTTCTTCTACATTACTTTTAAATACCTGTAAATTAAATTACTTAAATTTTACACTATATGTAGAATCCATTCCTTTTCCTGTGTAATAAAAAAACGGAGATAAATAAATACCCTGGCAACGCCGGGCAAACAGCTAGTGGTGTATAAATAGTGTTTAGTACGATATTTCCCATTGTGTTTATAAAGATTGACTAGAATAGAAAAATGCCATCCAAATTACAATTAAAACGAAAAAACAACCAAGCCTATTACAGAGATTCGAAAAAACAAAATGTGCTCCAATTAAGTTAACAAAGTGACACATTTGTGACTGATGATGAGACTCCAGGTATCAGGCAATTGTTTGCCTACAAAAGCCCAGTTTCTGAATGGCTATTTACATATTTAAAAAAAGTAACTGATATCCACTAAAAAAACTTTTAAAAATTGAAAAAACGCCAAGCTTCAAAGTAAAAGTTATGACTCAAAAATGGTGTGATATCAAATATCCAAGCTTATTAAGTTCTGGTACTTAATTTCCTAATCACGATTTTTTCACATCTAAGTGAAATGGTTAAGCATAACTTGTTGATAGAAACCTTTCTTCCCTAGACCAAACTCATCATAACCTGTTTCTGAAAATTTATGTTTTAAATATTTATACATGCCAGGCTTGGTGGCCTTTGCAAAAAAAAAAAAAATAGTTAATGTGAATTTAAAACATCAATTTCAGATTTTAACTGCGCACTTTCGTGCTCTGTTAGACAGCATGTTTATAGCATCATTCCAACAAAAAGTACGACAAAAAATGGTGTTATATCTAATTTTATTAAGTACTGAGACTCAGTTACATTTCTTAGCAGATTTTTAATGGGATATTAGTCATTTTAATCAGTCTTCTATTTGAAGTTAATGCATGATATCAAACAAAACAAACCCTTTAGCTAGAAAGAAAAATAATAAATAATGTTATTCCCCAAAGGAACAATTTTACATTAAACAACAAAAAATAAGAATACCATGCTTTGGAGTTACGTTGCCCAAATGTAACGTGAAGAGAAGTTTCAAATTTATAGAATAATTCGTGACCATCTTAAAATTGTTGCTACATTCATTTTAAAAGTAAGCAAATAATAGGACACACATATTTTGCATAAGTAACTAAACTGAATAATTTACACAACTAAATAACATACTTTCGACGTTTCAACAGACAAAATTTATTTATTTCTAATACGAAAAGGCGGCCCACAATCCTGGAATGTATAAATATTTAAAAGTTAAATTTTCAGAAACAGGTTATGATGAGTTTGGTCTAGGGAAGAAGGGTTTCTATCAACAAGTCATGCTTAAACACTTCACTAAGATGTGAAAAATTCGTGATTAGGAAATTAAGTACCGGAACTTAATAAGCTTAAATATTTGATATCACACCACTCTTTAGTCATAACTTTTGTTTTGAAGCTAGGCGTTTTTTCACTTTTTAAAAGTTTTTTTAGTGGATATAGCATATATTTCTTTGCAATTTAGAAGAGGTTGGAGGGAGAGTTAAGAAAGGGGAAGGAGACTAGGGTGAATAATCAAAGTGGCCTTAGGATGCCTATAGCATTCCCTTGGGTCGTAGTCGGGGAGGTTAGCTATTTCTTCGTTGTCTATTGAATATAATCTATAGTAGAACTTAGATGCGAGATCTTTAATGTGTTGCCGAATGGGTTCGATTTTCAGATCCCTGTGGATAAGTACGCTTTTAAGGTACCAGGGCGCCTTCCTAATACCGCGGAGTGTTTTATTTTGAATTGTCTGCAATCGCTGGATATGGGTGTCTGCCGCTGAGCCCCAAACAGGAACGGCGTACAACAGGATGGGACGCAGTACGGTTTTATACAAGAGTAGTTTCTTATCTAAACCCATTTGATTCTGGTACAGGAGGTGGGCGATATCCTTACGGGGTTTAAAAAATTTTCTAATATTATGTTCTATATTTTTCTTCCACGTCAGTCGACTATCGAGATAAATACCCAGGTATTTGCCCTCTCTCTCAAAGTGAACCAGGTGATCGCATACTGTGACCGGAGGAGGAGGAATTCTATTGTAACTGGAAAATATAGCTTTAGTTTTTGAAGGACTTAACTTGAGCCTCCACCGTTCGAACCAACGTTCAAGAATTCCAATATGTCTCTGTAGGAACTTGTGCATGTATTTAACATTATGATGCTTAGCTAGTATTACCGTGTCATCCGCAAACATGGCTAGTGTAGTGAATGTTGAGTGAGGAAAGTCATTAATAAAAATATTAAAAAGGATAGGTGCTAACTTAGAGCCCTGAGGGACTCCTGCATTGATTTCGCGCAGACTAGAATATGATAGTGCATGGCGGACTTTAAAGGATCTGCCGAGGAGGTAGGAGTGTATTAAGTGGATAATTGAGGCTGGCATTTTAAGCTTAATAAGTTTGTAAATGAGAGCACTGTGCCAGACTCGGTCAAAAGCCTTCTCCAGATCGAGTAATATTATTCCAGAATGCATCCGATTCTGGAAACAATCATGGATGAATTCCGTGACTCGAACAATTGGTGTGTTGTTGAGTGGTGGGTTCGGAAGCCGAACTGCGCATTAATAATAACATTATTTTCGTGCAGGAACTTTTTGATTCTGTGTTCCACTAGCTTGCTAAGAGAGGAGAGCAGGCTTATTGGTCTATAGTTTTTTGGCAGAGACTGATCCTCACCAGGTTTTTTAGTAGGGATGACAACAGCGGTTTTCCAAGCAACGGGAAAGTATTTATGTTCAAAGATTTTATTAGTTAATTCAGAGAGGTAGTAAATATAATTTAGAGGTAAGGTTTTGATAGCTGAGTTAGATATATTGTCAAGGCCGGGAGCTTTTTTATTGGGGAGCGAGGTAAAAGCATTCTGAATTTCTTCTGGGGTGGTAGGTTCGAGAGGGTCATTATTGATGATAGAGAGTCTATTACTGAAAAATTTTCCAAGAATATCGTTAACTTCAACAATTGTATCAGGACAGAAAACGTCGGGGTGGGGAGAGAACTGATTTTCGTAATTGTCTACCAAGGCCGCAATTTTGTCGAAGTCACTCGTGAGAATGCCAGATGGTGTGTTGAGGGGTGGGAGGGGGGGTAAAAGGTTTTTTGACGCCTTTAAGATATGTCCAGAGAATATTGTCAGTTGGTGCGAGTGACTCGATAAAATCAGTCCATTTTTTATTTTTGTGTTTTCAAATTTCAAGTTTTATTTTAGCATTTAGTCTATAGAACTCGCTTCGTACAGACGGATCGCCTGTATGCTGCCAAATTTTCCTAACATTATTCCTATTTTTAATTAAGTGCTTGATATGAAGGGGGAGCTTATTGTTATTACGTGGGGTGTGAGTCTTGTCAGAGCTGAGGGCACTATTGATGATATCAGTGACGGAGGTAACAGCATTATCAATGTCAAATTTACTATTAATGTGCTCAAAGGGTGGGGGAGAATTAAATATGTTACTAGTGTAAATATTCCAATTAATAAAATGAGGGGTGAGAATGGAAGGCAGGGGGATATTGGTGTGAAAATTTAGAATAATGGGGATATGGTCGGATGATAAGTCGGCAACAGAATTAATATCGTATGGAAAGTTAATATTATTTAAGAGGGCGAAATCAATAACTGATTGGGAGCCAGGAGGGCCAAAACGGGTAGCAGAGGAAGGAAAAGCAATATCAATAGCGTTATCAATACAAAAATCATTAATCTCCCTGCCGTAGCGACAGGTATAGTTATAATTATTGGAGCAGTTCCATCGAGGATGGTGGGCATTAAAATCCCCTGCCAAGATAACCTTATCGCCGAGGGAAAATAAATTTTGGAGGTCTAGACCAACAGAATGCGTGAACGCTGCTCAAATGTAAATACTGGCTATGTAAATTGGATTAGAAGAGGTGGGGTAGATTTTAATAATAGTATTTTCTAAAATGTTGAGATTGAGACTGGGGATGTGATCATATTTAATATTCTTTCTTACAAAGATGTCTGTACCTCCATACGAAGATTTACTATTATTGCTATGAACTCGAGGTGAGGTGATTAAATTGTGTTTTGAATTTTAAGATACCGCACATTAAAAGTTTTAACTTTCTATACAAGAATCAAATCTACAGGATTATCAATAACAAAGTCTCTAAGTTCGTCGATTTTACCATGAGCCCGTTTGCATTCCAATTCAGTATCCGGACTGCAGAAGGAGAAATTAAAGGGAAAAGGGCGTACAGCAGACCCACCCACGGCTGGGAAATTGAGTTTTCCGAGAATGGGGTTTAGCAACGCTTTTGCTTCAGAAGATTTTAGCTTGGTGAAGAGTTGATCAATGTTAGTGAGGACTTGTTCTATTTCTTTGAGTTTAGAGAGATACCTTACGAGCTCCTCAAAGGAGTTCGGAGCTGGTGTTGGGTTGGGGAGTATTGTGGTATTGTTAGACCCGGCCGCAATTACGGAAGGGAGAGCGGGTGAGTTACTTTCTTTTTGTTGAACCTTCAAAAGGCCTGCATCAGATTTTTGGGGAAAATTTTCTTTAGACACGAACGTGTTCCCTCTGGAGGTTTGAACAATGATTCTATTATTATCGATTTCAGTTTTGCCTGCTTCTCTAATAGTTTTGATTTGCTGGCGTCGTTTTTTGATGGAAATAGGGTGGTTAATGCAACCTCTATAATATGCAGAGTGGTTTCCACCGCAGATAGCGCACGTTGCCTTTTCAGTAATTGGCTTTTCGCAGGATTTGGTGTTATGATTTCCTGCACACTTAAGACAACGAGTGTCTATTTGGCAAGTGTCGCTGCTGTGATGGAAATTCAAGCAATTATAGCATTGCTTAACACCCCCCTTTGAAATTGTAGGTTTCAACTCTGACGATGAAACCTAGAAAATCCCGCATGTCGTATATAGTTTTAGTGAAATCATTTAGGGAAAGATTGCACAAGAATATAGGAAGCTTTGTCTTATCTTTAAATCTTTTAAGCTGTGCAACTCTCTGCCCAGAGAAGCCTAAATTTACTAAGTCATCGCGAACTTCCTCCACTGGGATATCTGCAGGTACACCCTTAATTAGGATTTTTAGAGGTCTTTCCTCTCATTGCAAATTCATTGCAAAAAAATTTTTTTTATTTTGCATAAGTAAGTTTTGTATAATTCTAAATTGGTCTGCGTTGGCTGGAAAGACTAACGAATTTTCCAGCGTCCTCTAATGGGAGTTTAGCATTGGTTATTGTTTGAATTTCATTAGTTATTAATTTCCATTTGGTTGGTTGATCTTTAACGATCCAAAGGGGATCCGGTTTCCTAATCCGTGGTGTTCGCGCAGTAGTTACGGGGGTATTATTATTGCCTTCTTGATCTTTAATTATAGCATCACCCTCGTCCTCAAGACTATCGAAACGATTTTTTAGTTCGAGAGAATCCTCTCTAATTTCTTCGATTTGTGACCTCTTTGCCATTTTCTTATTTCTTGGCTTACTTTTTATAAAGGTCATATCGTCGCCAATTTCGTTATCTGAATTACTCTTTTCTCTTTCACTTAATTTCCGAATTATTTTACTTTTTTTTAGGCCATATATTATTTTTATCGAGATATAAACAGCATAACTGAATATCGTCAACACTGATCTTAACCCTAAAAACGGGTATAAAATACCACTTACCTGCTAATGTCAAGGTGGCTCTAAGTTTTGATTCATCATTATCGTCATTTAAGTCACTTCTGATATCTTTCAAAATGTCAACTATTCGAAGAATCAAGTGACTGTAGGGCTGAAACTCCGGGAGAGCTGTTTTCGCTTCAAGTAGGTTGGTGAGTTCGTTGATATTATCCACAGATGCCGGCACCACACGTTCATCCACTGTAGAACAAATCGTGAAATCCATAGAATTCGCTATTTTGTTTTCCGTCGATCCAAGTTGATCCTTCGCAGAAATATGTGAGATTGCCGTCCCAAGAACAGCACTGTCACACATACGCAGAATCAATATTCTCGTAGAACCACAGTACAATAATTGTTGAAAAAGACAATCTCAAAGAAGTAGGAAATAATGCAGAGCAAAAGGACTAATTATAAAATGTAGCAGTAGATTTTGCACATATAATACAAATTATTGGTTGAAAGTACATGAATATTTTCAATCGAGTGACTGTTAACAGAAAGTGGTATATATGTATTATTTGACATATTCAGTTCCATTCCCGTGGAAGTACTCGAGAAAATCAATAATAAATTTCGTCCTTATCTGTCTGTCTATAAGAAATCTATTAGAAAAAAAGAGATAAAATGCAGTTACATACGAAAATATGGCATTTGTTTGTTAATTAAACTAAATCTCAATACTGTGCATTTTATTAGTTTGTTTTCTTTTACTATGAAGATACAATATTATAAATGTATATAAATGCATAGAATTGTTATAAAAGATTTTTCTTCCTTAATTATCAAAATATGCACAAATTCAGAGCTGCAATAATCTTTGTGTGTAATTAAATATGCAACTGCAGGAAAATTCCATTCATTTTCCTCAAGCAACGACTTCATACCCAAACTTTCTTAAAACGCCCCAAACATTGAATGGCGTTTGAATTAATAATATATATGTTCCGAATGCTTTTATGAAATATTTTGCTCCAAAATATTAGTTTTAAACCAGAGTTGCAAATATGCTCAATCAAATCTTCTGTAAAAAGAAAACTAAAAAAATTTAGAGGTGTGTTTAAATTCATAATTTCAGGAGCGAGATTCTCGTCACCTCGGAATAAAATTTGATCATCATTTAGAAGTAAATTAGTTTTCTTCCAGTTGATTGCAGGCTTTGTCCTCCCTGTATTATTTCTATTAGTTTTTGTCAGGATCCAACCATTAGGTAGATGAAGAACATTGCTATTATCAAATAATGATACCTCATCTTCCGAATCACTACTACCATAAAATATCATCACAAACTTTGTTTGGTTTATAATTAGGATCACCTGTGCTGCAATCGCTTTCTGTATCAGACCCATCTTCACTATGATCACTCCACGATCTGTTCATAAGTTCCTCAATTTCTTTCTGTGTTAAAAACTTTCTTCCCTCCATTTCCCAAAACAAATGGCGTAAGCACACCATGTATCTTTTTTGATACATAAAATTGAAATCATACTTGAATTTTTTATTAAAGATTAAAGAAGTATTTTATTAATAATTATTATAAAAGCTACATACCTCTAAGATATATTTATAAAACTTTCAAAGATGTAAACTGACTTTAAAATACTGAAAATATAGCAAATACTAAGGCATGTCTGGTATGAATTGAACGGCTATCTTTTACTGAGATCGCAGTTGTATTCCTGCTGCCATCTATCCTACGAAAATGTAACTAACAGTGATTAAAAGCTTTGCTATGATGTTTCAAAATTAATACAAGGTACACAAGTGGATAAAAAATATTGCTTTTGAATATAAAGGGGAAATTAACTTAAGTATTAAATTTGATACAGTGTGCAGTGAAGGGTTTTAAAATTTCCGGTAGCGCTTGTGCGGGGATTTGAACAGGGGAACTCTGCAATCCGAACCAGTAACTCTGCAGTCCAGAATATGCGATAACCATTCAGCCACTACGTCCTTGAGAAAAAGCTCTTATGAAGGGGGCATAACGCTTTTTCGTTACGTGACGATTCCTGCCACTTCACTCTACTGTAAGCCGCGTAAAAGAACTTCGTCCAAAAAAAAAGGCTGAAAATGGTAAAGGGCTCATGAACGTTATTATTTATGAAAGGTTATAATTTAATATAAGTTTTATACTTTTCCCAGTTTTTATAGTTCTGTAGGTCCTTTCATTATACATGCGTACTAGTAACTTAAACAGACAAATCTTTAGTGGCAGGTGCTGTAGCTTCAGGGGCAGGTGGAAGTCGGTTCTATGGAAAATACATTTTGGTAATATATGAAAGACCTGTGATTTTATGCGGGTGTGCGTGTGTGTGTGAGGGGGGATTATATACATATATATATATATATATATATATATATATATATATATATATATATTTCCATCGATTTATAAATTTAGTGATCAGGGAAAAAAATGTAAATTAAAAAACTCCAAAATTGGAATTATTCTATAATTACATTCTAAATCTAGAAAATTATTAAATTTTGAAAACACTAAAAGGGGCATATAAGCGTAAAAACATGTTTTATGCATGTTCGGGGATGAATTGAAAACATATGCTTAAAATGTATTTTATTTTTGCTACTTTCGTGTTATAAGCTTAAGGAGGTGGAGAGGGGTGTTAGAGTCATTTAATGGGGTTGGGCTTGGACACAACAGGGTTGAGAATTACTGCTTTAGACCATCCTAAAAGATTTCTTAAATTTGCCTATGAAAAATTAATAAGGAACGGTTTTCATTTATCTACCACTCTTTATATATAGTTTAAAATTATTAAAAAAAAAGTTTCAATTCAGTTCGTAAATTGACAACATCAAACAGTGGTTAAAGAAGACACTATCGGTCAACTAGACCAACTAAGTGTTAATATCAAATGTTGTATCCATGAAACTACAGATTGTATCTGTAGCTTCATGATTTTATCCATGAAGCTGGTTTTAAAAATGTGTCTCCGATTTGGTCGCCACCACTAGATGGCGCACGCGCCTGATCTGTTGCCGCTATAACATGGAAACCATACGCCATAATATGGATTTTTCGTATTTTTCATAAGAAATAAGTTTTCTTTTAAAGTGCATTTTTAATATGAATTTATTTATTCAACTTAACAATTGTTTATCTTCATTCAAAATGTTTATTTGAATTGCCTTTTTTGCTAAACTTCATTAAAATTCTTAAGGGGGAGGTCACCTTTCCATGCACAAAAATACACTGATTTTACTACCAAGCTTAATGTGTTGTCAAACAGTTAATTAATTAATTTAAACCAATTTTTAAAGGTCAATTGTACAAAGTTTTATCTATTAGAAAAAAAAAATTGTTGGGAGATTATTAGAAATTATTTCAAGAAAAAAATGTTATATGAATAGTGAATCTTAGATCAATGCAATGTGCGGATATTTCCAAAAACTATAAGAGATATATATTAAATTATTTGTATATATATTATCCATAGGTTATAATTTAATCTACACCTAAAATAGTTACCATATTTCACATAAAAATATTTTTTCAGGCAAATGTATTATAATGTACAAAAAAATATAAATTAAAAAAAAAATTTCTGAGAAAAAATACCTTAATTTAAGTAGAAATTGCAGAAACATGCAAGATATACATATATACAAAAAATTTTAGCAATTTGTAAAGATTAGTTTTAAGAAATAGTGCAAATAACTTTAAAAATAACAGTTTTTTGAAAAAGCAATTTAAAGTTTAAATTTTCTATAAATTACTTTACTATTAGCTTTATACATTTTGCCATAAATTTGGTTCTAATTGTAGTATCGACTTAAATTTTTTTCATAAGATTCCTTATATTCCACTCTTCAAAATTAAATCATAATAAAAAATTGAGTTTTTTGAAGGTTTAAGGTGATCTCCCTCCTTAAAAGGGGAGTGGTCACATTTACGTACCTGTAAAAGTATCATTTTTAGACCTATTCTGGATTGTATGTACTACTCATGATTTTTGCTTGATTTCTAAGAAATTTTTTGAGTAACTGCCTATAATACTGTTTATTATATATGCAATATTTCAAGGTAATTAATAAAACAATAAAATGATTTTTTATGCATAAAAAGTTAATATTTTTTTTTAAATCGAGCATTTTGCAGTCAACTACTGTGCGCATTCTATCAAAATAAATTATTAAGTTACATTAATAATTGCTTACTATATGTGATTACAACACTTTAGACAACAAAATCCACCAAAATTTTTTAACCTTAATATATTGTAATAATACAGGATCCTGACCTGTTGCTATTAACTACGGCTGAAATCGTATCTCGTACACTGGTTGTACGTTCGCCAATAGGGCGGTAATTAATTAATTAAATAGATGGGCCCAACTCTCAAGAATGATACTGAATATACATATATACACTTTATTTATACATATTTACATACATTCGAACTTGTAACACTTAGCAAACGCTGAAACATTAGTAATGCTAGGAATTTACATATATATATATAATCTTATCCAATCACTATCTTTTAAATCTTACGATGTCGCCGGCCCTGGCGGGTTAGAGGCTATTATGTAAAGAGTCGGTATGCTAGTTGCTATAATACAAAATGCTCACCCATTTGTCGCAGCCGTCTGCATCGAATTCACCGATAACGCTGGTCCATAGTAGTATATAAAGTTCACACAGTGTTCACAGAGTTCGTGGGTACAGTTTGTTCACTGTAGCGTCGCGGTGTATCCTCGTCCTATTTATCCAGTTCTCTTGGGACTAAAGAGTTCGGGGTCCTTTTATGTCGAAGGTCACTTATTGAAGACTCCTCGTACGTTACTCAGCACGGGTAGCTTTTCTTACACTATGCGGGTCGGTCAGCATTGGTGGGCGGTCAATGTTGCTCAGCATAGGTACCTTCTCTTCCGATATGCGGTTCGATCAGCACTGATGGGTGGACATCTGGGTGTCCAACTCACTAAGCGACGGTGCGTATCTCTCTGGTATCGGCTTAAACTTAATGGTAGTGTCGTCTCTTCGCCCTCGGCACTATGTTGACATCTATGGGCAATCGATACTTCTGCAACTTCTCGTCGCTGATTATTCTATTTTGCGTCCGGAGCTAACGCTGTTCAATCCGTACGTATTATGTACTTGCGTAGGACCGGCGTCTTTCTTCTAATATTATACAGTGGGTCTCTTCTCAGCCGTGTAGCAGCTTATTTTTTTTGTTGAGTTTCGTAAGTTAGGGCTCTCGTCGGCCCGTTGGCAGCTTACTGTGTTATCATCTCTTTTTTTTTAATGGCGCTCTCCTACAAATGTCTCATCATCTTGTATATATTCTTCTCCATCCTCGTCTCATTGGTTCTCGCTTCCTCGGTCCCTATTCGCTCGCCCCTCCCTTGTTTATAGAGGGGGCGGATGCGATTAGCTCCCATAGGTTATTCTTGTCTCTTGCCTTTCGCAATTGCCTAAGTTCTGGCGCCGATTATGTCTGGTAAAACTTCCCATCAGACGGCCCCACCTGCTCGACCTCCGACCTCAGATATACGGCCGTTGACAACTTAATTTCTCCGTTTTTTATGGTACCGTAAATCTGGCGTTATAAAAATGTCGGGACTGTAAATTTGCTTGTCCACGCAAGCTGGGTGGCCCATTAACAATTTAGGTTTCTGTTGTTTTCGCATTCCGACTCTTTACATATATTTTAATTTTTTAAAGAATTTTTTATAAGCTTTTACTCAGTCATTTTTGAAATTTCTAATTAAAAATAGCACGTACTAAAATGTTTTAATATATTTTAGAATAATGTTTCTTTATATTGTTGCCTGAAGTATTGTAATCACATATAGTTAAAAATTATTAATGTACCTTAATAATTTATTTTGACAGAATGCGCACAGTAGTTGACTGCAAAATGCTCGATTTAAAAAAAAAATATTCACTTTTTATGCGTAAAAAGTCATTTTTATTAATTACCTTGAAAAATTGCATCTATAATAAACAATATTATAGGCAGTTACTCAAAATATTTCATGTAAATGAAGCAAAAATCATGAGTAGTACATACAATCGAACATAGGTTTAAAAATGATACCTTTAAAGATACGTAAAAGTGACCACTTCCCCTTAAGGGAAATGAGTAAATAATGATCCATTATTTTGTAGAGCGAGCTAGTTACACAAAGTATGGGTTTTATTGTACTCACAGTAAAAAGATCGGAAAATATTAATTTTTTTTTTACTTATACACAACATATTTTGCATAAGCATTTATAGTGACAACATTTTTTATCATACAACGAAAACTTATTTACTTATCAAGTATTTAATTACTTAACAGTAATTAAATTCTATATTAAGGTTTCAGCATATTCACCAGTTTTATGAAGTTTTCATAGTGGAAATATTTTATTTCTGTGAACAATTTAAAAAATAATGATGACTTTAGCTCAGACGTGTATCTTAATTTGCCATAACCACAAAATATGTTGAATAGAAGAAAAGTATTTCATATTTATAAAGAATTGAAACTAACAACATACACTATTAATACATTATTATAAAATAAAAAATTAATGCTTGATATACAATTTACTATAGATAAATTTGAACAAAAAATTATACATGACAGGTTTTACAGATATTTATAACATTATTTATTGGTATTCAATTCAAAAGTAATATAAAGTAAAAACTTCAATTTAATAATAAATGTGATTTATAATTTTGACTGTTTTCTTAATTTTTTAACTTTAGCACAGAGTTGAGAATTTTTATTTTCTTGTTTGCATATAAAATGCATGCGCGGAATTAGAAAAAAGTTGATAACATTTTGAATTAAATAAATGTTATGTTGCTCATTGCAACCTATTTCTGGCATAGGAGGACCAGTATAAATTTCTTTTATCAATTGAAAAATTAATTTAATATTCAGTTTATTAAAATTTAGAGTTTTGATTATTGTAATTTTTAGAATATTAATAATTCTGAAGGGTATAATAAAGAACCTTTACTTTAAAAAAAAAAATATTATTTGTTCAGTTAAAAAAAAAAAAAAATTATTATTATTTAGATCAGTATTCCTGTTTATAGTGGTAAGTTTTGAATGCATTGGTCACATTTAGAAAATCAAACTGATCCTCCTAAGAACATAAACCAGCAACATAATTTATAATGAAATCTGGCCACTGGAACAACCAGGTGAAAAACATGTTGGCATATCTGTGCACAGAATAAATTAAAAAATTTGTAAAACAATTTTCTTTTACACGTGTCCATATAACTCAATGAAAACTGCAAACCACAGGAACATGTCACGCCATCTGCCGGTGAGCGACCATAATTGGTCCATTTTTCGAGGAATTCCCCATTGAAGCTTACCCTCCTTCTGTAGCTTCATGATTGTATCGTAACGTTTAAGATGTTAAATGTTTTCACCATGAAGCTACAGAAGAAGGGGAAGCTCAGTGTTAAAAATGTGTCTCCGATTTGGTTACCACCACTAGATGGCGCGCGCATGTAATAGCGGGCGGGTTCGACTCGGACAACCATACGCTTTAATATGGATTTTTCGTACTTTTCCTAGCGAAAACAAGTTGTTTTATTTTAGTGCGTATTTAATATGAATTTATTTATTCAATTTAACAATTGCTTATTTTCATTCAAAATCTTTATTTCAAGTGCTTTTATTGCTATAATTCATTAAAATTCTTAAAGGAAATGAGTAAATATACTTTTTCAGAATAATTGTGTATTGGTTTCAGAATAAATGAGTTCAGAATTTTGTAATAATTTAATAATTAAGGAAATGAAATTACAGAAAAGAATTGTGAAGAAATTTTTTTATCATTGTTCATAATCTCTTATGGAAAAAAAAAATGTGAGAAATAATACTGATTAACCAAAACACACACACACATAGTAGAAAAGCAACATTTTCTATCAATCAGAAATAAATTCTTATCAGGACAATAAAATAGGAAGTCAATTCAGTATTTAATCAGACAATACTTTAAAATATCTTCCTTTGTAAAAAAAATCAGTCAAAGCATCTCAGAATACACTTTTTAAAACCGGAGGTATAATCGTCAAGTTGGTAAATTACTGAATGCAAATTTTTTCAGTGAATTAAAAAGAGAAAAACAAATAACTTTGACAAGGACAAATCAGCTATATTTTTGAATTTTCACAAAGTACGCATTTTATTGCATATGCAGATTTTGTACGCAGATTTTGCATAAGCATTTATAGTAACAACATTGCTTATCATACAATGAAAATTTATTTACTTAAGGGGAGTGGTCACCTTTACGTAACTTTAAAAGTATCATTTTTTGACCTATGTTCGATTGTATGTACTACTCATGATTTAAGCTTGATTTATATGAAATTTTTTGAGTAACTGCCTATAATATTGTTTATTATAGATGCAATTTTTCAAGGTAATTAATAAAAATGACTTTTTAAGCATAAAAAGTGAATATTTTTTTAAAAATCGAGCATTTTGCAGTCAACTACTGTGCGCATTCTGTCAAAATAAATTATTAAGGTACATTAATAATTTTTAACTATATGTGATTACAATACTTCAGGCAACAATATCCAGCAACATTATTCTAAAATATATTAAAACATTATAGTACGTGCTATTTTTAATTAGAAATTTCAAAATTGACTGAGTAAAAGCTTATAAAAAATTCTTTAAAAAAATTAAAATATATTAAGGTTCAAAAATTTTGGTGGATTTTGTTGTCTAGAGCAGGGGTTCTCAACCTTTCAGGCTATGCGCCTCCCTTTGAACAGTGATGTGAGGTCACGCCTCCCCCTCCCCCACCATATGTGGTTAATGCATGTAGTGCAATCGGAATTTGAAACTGAAGCCGGTTATTAAATGAAAATATAGAATAGATAATTTCATACAAAAAAAAATTAATATTACTACACATATCTTAATTTGGACCATATCGTTATTAAAACATATGAAATCAAAGTATTAAATACAGATAAAATCTATTTGAGGTAATCAAGGATCTAGAGGAGGTTGGCATGTAATAAAAGTCACTTTCACAACATTAATGAGAAGGCTCACAATGTTTGTCCTTGACAAGTTTTTGAATATTAAGTTGTAACTGTTACAGAGCACACCTCAGGTCACGTTCAACGTCCAGACGTGCGTCATTTATAGTGTTTTTACAATTACGACAATTATCGTGTACGATAATTGTCGTATTCGTTTTCGTATGTCGAAAATATGTTATGATTACATTGTGACCGCAAAATTGAGTACAGTAAATTACAGTTAGTTTTACTTTTTAGTTTACTTTTTTAATCACGCCTCCCTTGATATTCTTCTACGCCCCCCAGGTAGAGAACCGCTGCTGTAGGAGGTTGTTCAATCTTGGAAAGCATGAAATGTTTGGCTCTGAACTCTGAAGACGGCGTTGCCAGAGTTAACTTTTTTGTGAAACCCTTAACTGCATCGTAAGTCTTTCTGACATTGTAGCTACGACAATTATTGTGTTCGTGTTCGTATGTCAAAAATACGTTACGGTTACATTGTGACCGCAAAATTAAGTACAGTAAATTACAGTTAGTTTTACTTACTTTTTTTTTTAAAACTCACGCCTCCCTTGAAATTCTTCTACGCCTCCCCCAGAGGGGCGCGCCCCCCCAGGTTGAGAACCGTAGGTCTAAAGTGTTGTAATCACATATAGTAAGCAATTATTAATGTAACTTAATAATTTATTTTGATAGAATGCGCACAGTAGTTGACTGCAAAATGCTCGATTTTAAAAAAATATTCACTTTTTATACATAAAAAATCCTTTTATTTTTTTTATTAATTACCTTGAAATATTGCATATATAATAAACAGTATTATAGGCAGTTACTCAAAAAATTTCTTGTAAATCAAGCAAAAATCATGAGTAGTACATACAATCCAGCGTAGGTCTAAAAATGATACTTTTAAAGGACGTAAATGTGACCACTCCCCTTAAGGGGAGTGATCACTTTTACGTACTTTAACTAAGTTACGTACTTTAACTAACTTAATAGTGATTAAATTCAATATTATGGTTCCAGCATTGTCAGGAATTACCGTCAAGTTGGTAAATTATCGATTACAAATATTTTCAGCAAATTAAAAAGAAAAAAAACCCCAAATAACATTGATAAGGACAAATCAGCTATATTTTCGCATTTTCACAAAGTATGGGTTTCATTGTACTCACAGTAAAAAGATAGGAAAATATTAAATTTTTTTAAAAATTATACTCAACAGATTTTGCATAAGCATTTATAGTAACAATATTTTTTATCATACAATGAAAACTGATTTACTTATCAACTAAGTTAATAGTGATAAAATTCAATATTAAGAAAAGTTAACTAGAAATATTTTATTTCTGTGCACAATTAAAAAAAAAATGATGGCTTTAGTTCAGACGTGTAGCTCAATTTGCCATAACCACAAAAGATATTGAATAGAAGAAAAGTATTTCATAATTATAAAGAACTGAAATTAACAATATACACTATTAACACATTATTATAAAATAAAAATTTAATGTGTGATATACAATTTACTATAGATAAATTTGATCAAAAATTATACAGGACAGGTTTTGCAGATATTGATAACATTATTCATTGATATTGACAAGGGAATAACTTCAGACAAGAGAATAATTCAATTCAAAAGTAATATAAAATGAAAGCTTAAATTTAAAAATACAGAATTTTAATTTCGATTCTTTTCTCAATCTTTTAACATTAGCGCAGAGTTGGCATTTTTATTCTCTTGTTTCCATATAAATGCATGCGCGTAATCAGAAAAAAGTTAATAACCTTTTGAATTAAATTAAAGTTATTTTGCTCAGTGCAACCAATTACTGGCATAGGAGGACCAGTATAATCGTCACTTTACTTTCATGTCGCGCCATCTACCGGTGAGCGACAATAATCGGTCCATTTTTCGAAAAATTCCCCATTGAAGCTTACGCTCCTTCTGTAGCTTCTTGGTTTTCACAGTAATCAAAAAGAAGGATCCCCTCGTAGGTGTGTGTAAGGACGGTCATGCATTTATAGAAAAGGCGAGTTACTCTCTGTCTCTCTCACTCTCTCTCTCACAAACACATATATCTGAATCAATTTCAAAGCTTAGGGATGAAAAATTAAAAAAAAAAACAAAAAAAAAAAACGAAAAATAGAAAAGTGCAAATAAACGTTATCATTTATAAAAGGTTATAATTTAATATAAGATTTTTACCCTTTTCAGATGTTTGAAGCTCTGTACGTTCTTTTTTTACACTTGCGTACCAGTGACTTAAACAAGCAAATCTTTAGGGACAGGTGGAAGTAAGTTCTTTATTAAATACAATTTGTATTCGGAAGATCAGGGATTTCATGTGGGTGTGTGCGAGCGCAGAAACTTTTCGGGTACACCCCTATCAGTCATATACATACATCACACTTACAGGCTTATATATATATATATATATATATATATATATATATATATATATATATATATATATATATATATATATATGTGAGAGTGAGTTTGGCAACACAACTGAACTATTACTACAACTTCCACTCCTACTACTGCGGCACGAAGGACTTTAAGCGGATGTGTTGTTCTGCAAGCTCCCGATGTTTAGCTCTTTTGATGCTTCTGTGTTTATTTTTTTAATTTCATACTAAGTGTTAGTCCTGTCTTGTAAACATCGTCTAGTTTAATTAAATGTTCAAAATAATTAAGTCTAATGATTCACTTCTAAAGGAAGGAGTACTAACTCCTTCCTACATGGGTGCTCGGCCCTCGGACTCGAAAAATACCCCTAGCATGCTGAACTTAAAAAAAAAAAAACTTTATTTTCTTTCGATGATACGACTTGATTTCGACTTGATTTCGACTGGATTACTGTTGTCTGTCATTTTGGATTTGGATATCGAAAGCGAAAGCCAAAGTGATGTGCCACGGACTCTGATGATACTCTGATGGGATGATGAGAACCAAAACCAGAATTGTAAGTAACTTGGATCATATTAAAATTATTTGATGCATACGTTGACGCTTGTTCAAGAAAATTTTGATGATTAAGGGAATTCTCAACTTATTGATGATTTAAGAAAACTGAAAGATATTTCAACGTTCTTTTGATGCAGGAATTTAATTGATGCTAAATTCACTTTTGATGGTCTTTGACGTTGAATTTATCACTTCTGTTTTCTTGAAGAGAATTCTATTTCGATGAAATTATTTGATGATTTGATGAAAATTTCGACATTTAACTTGAAGAATCTTGTTTCCTTGAACAAACCACAACATAATATATATTTTGAAAGATCGCGAATTGAATACTTTTGAAGATTATTATATTATTATTTTGATGCATAATTTTGACGAAGCGAATGTTTATTTGATGACAACTTTGCTTATTTGATGCGCTTTGATGTTGAACTTAATTCTGCTGTTTTCTTGCGAGAATATTTTTTATTTTGCAGAATGCTTTGATGCTTTCGATTTCACAATTTTGATACTTTCGATTTCCCAATTTTGATGCTTTTAACATTAGAACTTTAACTATTATTTTGATGCTGCATTTACATCCTCTATTTTCTTCAACAGTGATTTATTTTGAAGATTAATTTGATGAATATTTTGCTGAAGTAATATCTAACTTGATACATATCTAAATTTACGTCATCTGTTTTCTTCAACCAGAGAAATTATTTTGAAGAACTTATTATTTGATATTTGATGCTTATTTTAGTTCATAATTTTGTTTTCTTGAACAAAACCTGTTTTAAAGATTACTTATTTTGATGCATATTTTGAGAATCAATATTTTATTATTGAATTGGTATTTGAAAAAATTTCGATTTGAAATATTATTTTCTATTTTTGAATTTGAGTACCTACGTATTATAAGTATTGATTTTGGTTTTGAATATTTGTATATTTGTGTACTATAATTGTTTGAACCTAGTATATAGTTATGGCTACTCTCAACGATTACCCCAATATTGCAAAATCATTAAAATTTGGTGGTACGAATCAAATAAAGGTTCTACATCGTTTAATTTTTGGTACAGACGGCGACAGACAAAATCGTACCAGATTACGTAAATTTACAGGTTTTAAACAGCCATTCGTGTTGGAAGCAACGAAACAGAAAGTACTTAAAGATTTTTCACTTAAAGACTTGATTTCTATTTGTAATCTACTTCATTTAGAATTTTCAACTGACCCAGACAAATGTGCCAATACCATTCTTATGAGTCTTAGTGATTTATCGTTATTAAAAGCAGAATTTTCTGATCTTTCGGAATGCGAAGTGAATGATGACTCACTTCCGGATGCACGTTCATCCCAAACTAACAGCGTTATAGAGGAAAATAGATCTCCCTTTTCCCCCACCATTGACGCAAAAGAATCTTCGAATAAGCAAAATACACACATTTCCGTTGGTGAATCACATCAAAATTCATTGCCTTCAGTTGAAACTGCGAATCTCTCTTTCCAGTTGTTTAGTCTGAAAGACGTTGTTGATTTAATAAAACCTTTCTCGTCTCGTGATAATTACAGTGTTGAGAATTTTATATCTGACGTTGAAGAACTTTTTTGTTTATATCAGATAAACAATCCAATTCACCAAATTACTTTTGTTAGAAAATGTTTAACTGGTCCCGCTCAAACTTTAATTAGGTCTATTCGTGGAATTACAAATTGGGAACAATTGAAGCACCATTTATTAGACGAATTTTCGGACAAAATTAACGGTATTCAGTTACATAAATTAATGGAATCTCGACGTATGAAACCGTTTGAAACCCTACAAGAATATTTCTTAGCTATGAGAGATTTGGCACACAAAGGTTCTCTCGATGACTCCTCTCTGTTTGAGTATGTCATAAACGGAATTCCTGATTCAACAAACAATAAAGTTATTCTTTACGGTTGTAAATCCATCCCTGAATTTAAGGAAAAGTTGAAAATTTATGAACAAATCTTTAACAGATCACAAAATTTCAGACAAAATAATCAGAAAAAATTGATGCTTCCTACCTCAATGTGAAAGTCGATAATACACGTAGCCCATATACACAGCCAGTATGTTTTTCCTGTGGCTTGAGAGGTCACAAAAGCAACCAATGTTTGAATAAGTCACATGGTAAACAATGCTACGGATGTAAAAGTTTTGGTCATGTTCATGCTAATTGCCCTAAAAGTTATCGAAATTCTAAACCAAAACCTGATTCTCAAAAACCTATTTCTGATAAAACTGTAAATGCACTTTCTCCTGAAACTTCATCGAAAAATCCCATGCATGTTGACATTCAACTTGCAGGAATTCAATTGACAGCACTCTGTGACACTGGGTCACAGGCAACCCTCATCAATGAGAAAACCTATCGAAGAATTGGTTCGCCACCATTGCAGCCCACCAACATTCCCTTTTCAGGAATTGGCAAAAACCAAGTTCACAGCATCGGATTCTTTCAGGATTCCATCGAAATTCAAACCATTACTTTACCTGCTAAAATACATGTTCTAGAGGATGACTTGATTCCTTTTGATGTGATTATCGGAATCGACTTTTTACAGCAAACCCAATTTACATTTGATAAAGACGGTATTCGTTTATGCAAAACTCCTGAAAATAACACCTTCGTTAATATTGCTAATGTTTCTGATGATCAAGCTTTCCCATTTGATCTTTCACACATTTTGAATTCTGAAATTCGTGAGGAAGTTCAAAATATCGTTACTTCCTACAAACCCCATAAAGTTCAAGACACTGAAATTAAAAGGACTATTTTATTACAAGATGAAATCCCCGTAAATCAACGTTCTCGACGACTCCCTTTTGCGGAACAGAAAATTGTAGAAAAACAAATTCAAGATCAGGGCCAAATATGCATGTCTGAAAAACCTCTAACACCTACTCAAGATAAGATTTCTAGGGTAGAGAAAATGGATAATCCAATTGATTTTGAACGTGATGATGATGATGATGATGCCAATGATTTAGATTTGTTTCATGATAATGATGATGGAAAATATTTAGATGATGCTGATGCCAGTGATTTAGATTTGCTTCATGATAACGATGATGATAATGCTTTTGATATTGGAACTATCAAAGCAACTCTTGAACCAAAAATATTTGATGCCGATGATGATGCCCTTGAGAATGAATCCGTCAAAAGTGAAAAGGTTGAACCAAAATTTCAAGTTATTGAAGCTCCCAAACCCCTTGAACAAATAGCAGCTTTCCAACAACTGAAAGGCATTCTTTCACAAAACCCAGTTCTTCATGTTTTTCAACAGGGATACCCATTAGAACTCCACACTGATGCCAGCTCCTTAGGCTTTGGCGCTGTGCTCTTGCAACAATCCGATGATGGACAGTTTCATCCTATTCATTATTTTAGCCGTAAAACTACAGTTCAACAAGAAAAATATCATAGTTATGAACTGGAAGTTCTTGCCGTTATTGAAGCGCTAAAAAAATTTCGAAACTACTTGTTGGGAACAAAATTTAAAATTATCACCGATTGTGATGCTTTCCAAAAAACGATGCACAAAAAAGACCTACCAGCTAAAATTGCTCGATGGGCATTGATGTTAGAAGACTTTGATTATGAAGTTTGTCATCGACCCGGTAGACAGATGAAACATGTTGATGCTTTAAGTCGTAACCCCATTCTTGTAATTACCTCAAATGATATCACTCAAAAGGTGAAAAATGCCCAAGACCAGGATGAATTTATATCTCAAATTAAATCTATGCTTGAATCTACACCTTCTGATGAATTTTTTGTTAAAAACGGAATTCTTTATAAACTTCACCAGGATGCCGAACTTTTAGTAGTACCACAAATGATGCAGAAAGAAATAGTGCTAAACGCCCATTCACAAGGTCATTTTGCTTCACAAAAAACCGAATTAATTGTTTCTCGTGAATTTTTCATTCCTCAACTTAAGAAATTAGTTCAAGAAATTATTTCGAACTGTATTCCTTGCATTTTGTCCTCGCGAAAATCTGGAAAACAAGAAGGATACCTTCACCCCATTCCAAAAGGTGATGCACCCCTTGAATGTTACCATTGCGACTTTTTAGGACCTTTACCATCGACAAAAAAATGTTATAAGTATCTTTTTACAGTAGTTGATGCCTTTTCCAAATTTGTATGGATCTATCCCGTGAAGTCCACCTCTACGAAAGATGCCTTAGACAAATTATCCTTGCAACAAACTACATTTGGCAACCCTTCAAAAATCATTACTGACAAAGGTAGCGCATTCACATCTTCAGAATTTCAAAGTTACTGCCAGGAACAGTCAATTGAACATATTTCAATAGCAACAGGTGTGCCACGTGGCAACGGTCAGGTTGAGCGTGTTCATGGCACAATTATTCCCGTTTTAACTAAGTTAGCTCTAGATGAACCTGACAAATGGTTTAAATATGTCCCAAGATTGCAACGTATCTTAAATAGTACCACCACACGCAGTACAAAATTCACACCCTTTCAACTTTTAATTGGTGTTAAAATGAAACAACAAGAGGATCTACAGATTAAAGATCTTCTTGACGAGGAACACCACCAAAGAATTCTTGATGACAAAGAAGCGTTACGTATCGAAGCTAAACGAAATATCCTCCGTTTACAGGAAGAAAACATACGACAATATAACAAACGGCGTAAACCGGCTTGTAAATACAAGATCGGTGACAAAGTGGCAATACAACGAACTCAATTTGGAACCGGATTAAAGCTCCGACCAAAGTTCTTCGGACCATATGAGATCACGAACATCAACCCCAACGATCGTTACGAAGTTCGAAAGTTAGGACATCACGATGGTCCAACCATAACATCAACTGCAGCGGACAAAATGAAACAGTGGTGCAGAAACTGAACACCAATACCACTGTGTTGAACACTGCTTGATTTTTTGAAATATTTTTCCTTTTTCTGCTCTTTTTTTTATCTTTTCAGAATTATTGTTGACAACCCAGCCGCGGACGTCTGGAAAGTCAGAACGGCCGTGTGAGAGTGAGTTTGGCAACACAACTGAACTATTACTACAACTTCCACTCCTACTACTGCGGCACGAAGGACTTTAAGCGGATGTGTTGTTCTGCAAGCTCCCGATGTTTAGCTCTTTTGATGCTTCTGTGTTTATTTTTTTAATTTCATACTAAGTGTTAGTCCTGTCTTGTAAACATCGTCTAGTTTAATTAAATGTTCAAAATAATTAAGTCTAATGATTCACTTCTAAAGGAAGGAGTACTAACTCCTTCCTACATATATATATATATATATATATATATATATATTTGCATCAATTTAAATTTTAGAGTTGAGGAATAAATAGGAAAAAATCCCTAAATTTGGAAATGTTTTATAATTACATTCTACATCTAGAAAAATATTAGATTTCAAAACACTAAATGAGGCATTTAAGCGTAAAAATATGTTTTATACGTGGGCGGGGATGAGTTTAAAAAATTGCGTAAAATGCATTTTGCTAGTGTAAATTACGTTTTAAAGGCTTAGGAAGGGAGGAGGAGACTTAGGATCTGAGAGGGTTGGGCTTAGACATAACAAGATTGAGAATAACTATTTAGACTATTCGAAAAGATATCTTTAGTTTTCCTTATGTTAAAAATAATAATGAGCGGATTCCATGAATACACCACTGTTCTTGTGAAGTTTGTTTTTATCTGCGAAAAAAGAAAATTATAAAAGAACTGGGAATTTGTTCATGCCATCTCCTGAAAGAGACACTGTTGGTTTTCTACGGCCGACATGTGTTAAATGTCATATCCTGCAGTTTATCGTTGAACACGCTATGATTAAGATATTCACTCCTCCTCTCAAACTACGGGCTTAGCAAGAGGTCATCTTATAAAGAAAAATAGGGAAATTGCTTTAGAATGGTGCTGTTAAAGTGCATCAAACATTTTGAAATCTTAAAACTAATACGTAGCCTGTCTACGGTAAAAAATATTCTTTACTTGAACTTACTTCTAGACACTTGACAGAGTATTTCGCTCTGTCACAGTAGTTTTATCATTTCCACGGGATCCAAAGGACACCCAATCACTCTTCTATACCTTTCTGTCTCCACCTTATGGCCATCATTTAAGTTCCTACCCAATCACTAGCAAGAAAGGATCCCGAGGGCGTGCCCAGGAGAAGCCGGTCATCACCCTTCATGTTGAGCTCCTGTTGAGCAACAGCGGAGATTTATCTCTGCTATATTTCCAGTACTACTGTATTCCCCACAACTGATTAACTGCAGGGCGGTCACCATTGAGTCTTCAAGAAAAAATAATATCATTGTCTGTAAACTGTGCAATTTGGAAACTGTGCGTCACTGAAATATTCCCATATGCCTTCCTTAAGGTCAGATCAGACTTTCAAATTTGTCTCAGAACCGTAAAATATATTGCAGAAGCCAGAACTTTATTAATCATTATGTTTTTATTGAAACTGATTTTTCAGCTTTCTCACTTTTCTTTCTATAGTTCTGTACGTTCTTTATAGATGCCAATGACACAGGCAGATTTTTAATGGCGTGCGGAGGTCAGTTCTTTGATAAATACATCTTGATAGTGTATGAATGTTAAACATTTGTTTGATATTGATATAATTATTTTGTTAAATCATTGAGGAGACGAATGACCGACATTATCAACTATAACATTATCAACTATACGTTTTATTGAACGACTTCAACAACAGGAACAGAAGAACACAAAAGTGGGTAGAAGTGGAAGTAGAAAATAGTTAATACATAACAATTCTCCGATGCTTATTTAAAACGTTAAATATTTACCTATATACAAGTTGTAAATTAGTGAAGGAAATGGAAATAAAGATTAAATTACATCGAATATTTTTTTTTGTTAGAGGTTTAGCTTCACGACTGGTTTTCATTGACGAGTTGATCTTCTCAGTGGGACTGGATGATCTGTAATGCTGGAGTCAGATGTTGTTTTAACACTGTTCTTTTGTGGTACTGTGGAGCTTGAGGGTAACTGGAGCAAATATTTCGGATCATTGAGTTTTACACATCGGGAAGTAACATTCATTGGAGATTGATGTGCAGGAACTTGGCCATGCTGTTGCGAGGAAATACCATTGTGACGACTGGAGATTGAAGGACTGGATGCTGGCAGCGAGAAGTGAACTTTCTTGGGCCAATAAAAATCTAAAGAAGGGGTTAATGCCTTTTCAACTTGACAGGATCTTAGTTGGTTGAAGTGCGGTTTAAGCACATATCCGTCATCCAACTCTATGAGGTAATGAAGTCGTCCAAGTTTCTCAACGACGGTGCCATATCTCCATTTGTTAGATGATACATAATTTCGAGATTGAACCCTTTCTCCGAGTCTGTAACTTTTGTTAAAATCTGGCTTATTCTTCAATCTTGATGTTGGTTTAATTAGATCAAGTTCTGATCGTAAATTTCTCCCCAATAACAGTTCCGATGGGGTTTGACCATTGTTGAGTGGAGTTATTCTGAATCGAAAAAGAAGTTTACACAACTTACTATGAAGTAAGGGGGGTAAAATTTCATACATTTCAATTTTGTTTTAAGAATTTGGACACATCTTTCTGCCTGTTCATTAGTTGCTGGGTAGCCTGGTGCAATGAGACGTTGTTCGATACCATTAGTTTTACAATAATCCTTGAACTCTTTGGATTTGAAAATTGAAGCATTATCGGATACTAGGATTTCGGGTAGTCCGTGTCGGCTGAAAATTTCTTCAAGGAAGAAAATAGTGCTTGAAGTAGTTGGAGATTTCTTTGTTGCAAATATTTCTGGCCATTTTGAAAGTGCATCCACAACAATTAAAAAATAGTGTTCCATGAATGGGCCGGCATAGTCAATATGTATTCTTTGCCAGTTTTTCTCTGGTGATTCCTAAATGTGGAGGGGTGCCTTAGCTGGATTCTTTTTGATATTGCAACATTCTCGGCAACTCTTTATGGTATTCTCAATATCGGAATCGATGTTCTTCCAATAGCAGTAATTTCGAGAAAGAGCCTTCATCTTAACAATGCCTATGTGTGTTGAATGTAGTTGATTGAGCATTTCTGGTTGAACAGATTTTGGGATGATCACTGGATTTCCTCTAAACAGGATTCCATCTTGAAGAGTTATGGTAGGATCGAATACGTTTCCAAGAACAATGTCATATTTCATCTTTCTCAATTCTGGATCAAGCTCTGTTTCTTCTTTAATTTTCTGTGCCGTCAAGGTTTCTGTTGAAATGTAGTTGATAATAAATTGCTGGTATGCTTGTGATTCGTCAATACAATTAATTTGATTAATTGATATCGGTAATGGATATCTGGAAAGGTAATCTGCATTTAAATGTTTCTCAGATTTTTGATGTATAATTGTGTAATCAAAGCTAGAAAGAAAATGGGCATATCGAAGCATTCTTGATGCAGACATGGCTGGGAAACTTTTCTCAGGATGGAAGATGGTGCAAATAGCTTTATTATCGAGAATTAAGGTAAATTTCCTTCCAAAAATGTAGTCATAGAATTTTTTACAAGCCCACACCACTGCAGTTGCCTCGCTATCAAGTTGACTATAATTTTTCTCAGCAGTAGTCAGACTTCTAGATGTGAAAGCGATCGGACGTTCAGTTCCATCAGGCATTGTATGCGACAGAACCCCTGAGAGTCCAAAGGGATTGATTTTGTCCGGTGATTTGTGGAGTCCAGCAGAGCTAATAATGTGTCCTAAGTACTGAACTTTTTCTTCAAAAAATTTACATTTGGCAAGATTTAGATGCAAGTGAAATTCACGTAACTTTATAAGTACTTTAATTAAACGTTGTTGACATTCTTGTTTGTCTTTACCTTGAATAATTATGTCTTCAAAATATGCAATTGTACCATCCAAATCTTGTACGAACTGGTCAATAAATTTGTGGAACTCATTAGGAGCAGTTTTTATACCAAAAAAAAGCCTTTTGGCTAAATATGTACCACGATGGGTTGAAAGAGTCTGCAATTTAGCACTTTCGTCGTCGACCTTCAGGTGTAAGTATGCTTTGTAAATGTCTAGGGTACAGAAAAATTTTCCATTGTGCAATTTATTAAAAAGTCCTCAATTCTAGGAATTGGGTGTCGTGCATTTTGGAGCTGATTATTAACTGTGACTTTAAAATCTGCACAAATGGGTACGGAGCCATCGGATTTTGAAACAACCACGAGGGGTGTTCCCCATTCAGAAAAGTCAGTTTTTTCAATTATGCCTTCTGCCTCTAATTTGTCAAGTTCTTGGTCAACTTTTTGTTTTAAAGCATATGGAACTGTACGGGCTTTAATAAAAACTGGTTTAGCATCTGGGATTTGTTTTAGAGAACATGTGTAATCAGGTATACAACCAATTTTAGGTTCAAATACATCAGAATATAAATCAATAATTTTGGAAATAGAAATACAAGGAACACAAGGAACATTTGAAATTTTGTTAAGATCATGCAAATTTATGTTCAATTTTCGAATCCAATCACGTCCTAAAATAGAGCTTTTTTGACTTGACACAACAAATAAATCTTCATAACTCAAATTATTTTGATACGAAACGTTTAACTTTACAACACCAAGTGGTTTGAAAAGCTGGCCTGTGTAACTTCGAAAACACACATTTGTTCTCTGAATTGGAACGTTAAGATTTAATTTTTTGAATTCATTAGCATTCATTATGCTTACTTTTCTTCCTGAATCGCATTCGAATCGATGTTCAAAACCATTCAATTTAACAGTAGCTTACATCTTATCATCATTTGCATAATCATTAGAAAATACATCATAAATCTGATTCACAGCTAAGTCATCTGAGTCATTCATTATATGGTTAACGTTTCGATTGTTTGTTTTGTTTTTTATTAAGCTGGAAATGCAAACTGAAACTAAATAACCTTGTTTTTTACACGATTTACAGCGTAATTTATTCGTTAGAAAGCAATTTTGAGTTCTATGATTGGATTTTCCACAACTTAAACATAATCCTTCTAATCCAAGCTCTTTTAAATTAGCACGTTTCGATTTCATGGATGATTTTGATCTACTTCTGGTTTTGGAATTTTCATTTCTGGTTTGAAAATGACGCCTATTCTTGTCACTATTGTGCAATATTTTGCTAACAGAAGTTGAAGATTGACTCTTATAAATCTCTTTGTTTTAAATTTTTGCAGCTTCAATAGCTAAAGCAATTTCGATAGTTTTTTTCAAATGTTATATCACCTTGTTGTAATAATTTTTCACGTATATCAGAATCAGACAAACCTCGAATAAACTGAGAACGTAATAATAAGTTTAACATAGATTTAGAACAATCACTTGAATTACATTCGGTTATAAATTAAGCATTTTTTGTAAGATCTTTCAATGAAGAAATGAAAGTAGATATCGACTCACCTTAATTTTGAAGTCTAGAAAAAAATTTATGTTGTTCCGTTAAAAGGTTGGGTTTTGGCGATAAATGTTGTTTAAGTAATGACAAAAGTTCTTTGAATGTCTTTGTTGAGGGTAGATTAGGAGCAGTAAGACTTGAAAAGAGCTGGTATTGCTGTGATCCAAGACAATTTATTAGAACAAGGACTTTTAATTCTTCGGTTTCCTTGTCATCGGTCGATAGTCCTTTTAACTTAAGATAATTTTCCAGTCTCTGGGTATAACAGTCCAAAGATTCTGATGTCTCATCATATGGTCGAAAGTTAGATTTTGTATAGCGAGAATATACTTGGCACTACGTTTCGATTCTGAAGTAACGTTAAGTTTTGTTACGAATTCTTGAAGAGTCGCTATCAACTAGGTAAGTTCAGCCATTTCATTTTATCTCGTCGCCACTTTGTTAAATATTTGTTTGATATTGATGTAATTATTTTGTTAAATGATTGAGGAGACAAATGACCGACATTATCAACTATACGTTTTATTGAACGACATCAACAACAGGAACAGAAGAACACAAAAGTGGGTAGAAGTGGAAGTAGAAAATAGTTAATACATAACAATGAAAGATCAGGAATTTCATGTGTGTGGGGTGGACATTTTAATGGTACCCCCCTGCTAATCTCTCTCCCTCACACAAACACGTGGGCGAGCAAATTTCCATCAATTTCAAAGTTTAGTGATGAGAAATACCTTTTAAAGAAAAACCTAAAAACAGAAATTGGCTATTTTAATCCATCTTCACTATGATCACTCTACGATCTGTTCATAAGTTCCCGCCGTTCTGTTCATAAGTGTTAAAAACTTTCTTCCCGCCATTTCCTAAAAAAATGGCGTAAACACACCATGTATCATTTTTCATACATAAAATTGAAATCATACTTGAATTTTTTATAAAAGATTAAAGAAGTATTTTATTAATAACTATTATAAAAACTACGTACCTCTAAAATATATTTATAAAACTTTCAAAGATGTAAAATGACTTTAAAATACTAAAAATATAGCAAATACTAAGGCAGGTCTGGTATGAATTGAACGGCTATCTTTTACTGAGATCGCGGTTGTATTCCTGCTGCCATCTATCCTACGAAAATGTAACTAACAGTTATTTAAAGCATTGCTATGATGTTTCAAAATTAATACAAGGTGCACAAGTGGATAAAAAATATTGCTTTTGAATATAAAGGAGAAAAATAACTTATGTATTAAATTTGATACAGTGTGCAGTGAAGGGTTTTAAAATTGCCGTTAGCGCTTGTGCGGGGATTTGAACCGGGGACCTCTGCAGTCTATCGGACTGCAGAGGTCCTCCGCAGGACTGCAGAGTATGCGATAACCATTCAGCCACAAAGTCCTGGAGAAAAAGCTGTTATGAAGGGGGCTTAACGCTTTTTAGTTACGTGACGATTCCAGCCAGTTCACTCTACTGTAAGCCGCGTAAAAGAACTTCGTTCCAAAAGACATTTTCCTTGTCAAACCACGCAAAGGGAAAGCAAAGAAAAAAAATATATTCATCAAATAAAATACAATCATCGGACATACCAAAGTATCCCTGTTCTCCATGCATTCAGTGGATGCGATACTACTTCTGCAGTATTCACGAAAGGAAAGAAACTTTGTGTAAAAATGTTCCAAAGTAAAGATATGGAACACACCGTGACAGTAGTTAACAAATGCAACTCATTGCACAATGATGTTGCTCAAGCAGGAGAAGGCTTTTTTTTCTGATCTGGCATGGAGCACATTTCAGTGAACAGTCCCTAAATAAGTTTAGGTACAAATGCTTCGCAAAATTTGGCACTAAAATAAAACCACATATTTTGTCTCTTCCCTCAACTGAAGAGGAAGCCAGGCTACATTCCTTTCGGCGAATCATCAAGTGCGGAAGTGTTTTGGGAATGAGTTGAATCCTGAAGTGTGCGGCTGGAAACGTCAGGAGAAAACACTCGTGCCCATCACAACTATGGATGCAGTGGCTCCCGATTCAGTTTTAAGTACAGTGTTTTGCAACTGTAAGACTGACTGGGGAGAAAGATGCGTGTGTCGGAAAGCAGACATCAAGTGCACAACGGCCTGCAATAACTGTAATCGGGTATGTCACAACGACGTACCCCATTGGAGTTATAGTCCTGTAGATCATGACGATACAATAAAAGAAATTGATGAATGAGGTGATGCTAGCTGATCCATAGACGATCTTTTCAAGACTGACGACGCGAACAATCCCGTTCGCGTACACAATGAAAATGCGGTAGTGAATACATCCAAGTTTATTACATTCATTTACAAAATTAATAATGATCAATTACATACATACCAAAACACATTAAAGTCTATTTTCATGTGTTTAAAGAATGCCGCAATGAGGGAGTGGAGATAATTCAAAGGAAATCGCCTGCAACGAGACTTGGACGCTACCTCCATAATCAACGAGCATTTAACAGTCAATAGTTTGGTACGAGTTAGGGTTACGACAAAATGTATTTAATATTTTTGTACACAATTTAATTTTCTTCAATTTTTGTATTAAACTTTTTTTTTACATAAGTTAATATTTCCCCAGTTATTTTCAAAAACACTAAAAAGCCTTCAAAATCTCTAAACAACTCATGGGGATTATTGCTTTTAAAATCAATATGTCCATGGCGTCAACAATTATTTTTGCTAAAGATGTTTGGGTAAATAAATGAGCTACGATTTTTCTAGCGTATGCATGGCTAGGCAAAATTTTTTTCTACTGACGTAGTTACGTACATCAAAGTTAGTATTTATTTTAACCCACCTCCTGCCATTATGTACCCAATGCAGCCTAAATATGACATAAAAAGATAGAAACAACCACGCCTCAGAATACAACCTGATAACGATGGATTGGATGTTACTGCAACTTTCTCTTGAGCTTTGATATGCAGAGGTTTGACAAACGTAAGTATGCAAGACTTTTGGTGCACATGCGGGGGTCAACCTCCCATCACGATGGGGATGACCCGCGCATCCACGTCTCAGGTGTGATAGTTCGCTCCTTTCAAAGTCAATTATCTTTGTTCATGTAAGACTTATAAAAAAATGTAAATAATATTTTTGTTCATAATTTAATACTTTTCAATTTTTGCATTCAAATTTTTTACATAAAATCCATGTTTTTCAGGTTACTTGCAAAAAACCAAAAAAGTGTACACATTTTCCAAGATGGTGGCGGAAGCTGAAGTCTGATCAGTGAGGACTTTTAGTATGTTCATTAGCATGCCTACACAAACATCTCCACCAATTTTCAAAACTTTCATATTTTTTTTAGCCATAAAACCTATTTTGACTGGGCAATCTAAATTTATTCCTTCATCCAATTTCTATTTCATCGATTGCTTCACATATTTAATGATATATAGCACATATTTCTTTGCAAATAATCGGTATGGATTCTTTCAATAACGAAATATGCCATTTTCTTTTCTTGGCGTCATTTCTGTATGGCTGTTTGGTAACAAGATTAAATGCTTTGAAAAGAAATAGTAATAAAAAAAACAGAATAAAATTCATTTACAAGAAAATATACGGTTGTGTGCTTACGAATCGTATTATATAATAATAATGGAAAATATAAACTATTTTACCGGATATAT
This sequence comes from Dolomedes plantarius, assembly GCA_907164885.2. NCBI lineage: Eukaryota > Metazoa > Arthropoda > Arachnida > Araneae > Dolomedidae > Dolomedes > Dolomedes plantarius. Next base: position 120,843,645 of record OU015490.1, read on the forward strand.
CTTTCCCATAGTATTTTTTCGTGGACAATGCTTTTGAACAATTTATCTGCTTAGTATGCCTGAATATTTTCCATGCAATGGTTGTTAACACAAAATGCAATACGTACGTATTCTTTGACATATTTTGTTCTATATTTATCAATTACCATTAAAGATCTTGATAAAATTAATATAAAATTTCTTCCCTATTCGTTTTTGTATGAGGCATCAATGAGTAACAAAGGAATAGAATGCAATTATATATGAAAATATTGGATTGGTTTGTTAATTAAAGCTAAATCCCACTACTATGTGTTTTCTTAGTTTGTTTTCTTTTACTAAGAAGAAACATTAATATAAATGCATAGAAATGTTATGAAGGATTTTTCTTTCTCAATGAGAAAAAACTGCGCTCCATTCGGAGATTCAGTAATTTTTATGAGCACTTAAACATCTAATTGTGCAAAAATTTCTCATGAGATACAATGCTAATTGACGTTAACATAGTTTGAAAACTAGGTAAAATGTAAACTAGACTAAATGTAGACTAAATGTAAACAAGTAATATATAAAAATTTTTTTTTTAAAGTCAATTCCTACTTAGGTCAACAAAGAAAAATTTGAGCGTGAACTAATAGTAGGAATTGAAAAAAAAGGATTGCCTGCCAGAACCTTGCCTACTGTGCGAGATTAGGAGGGGGGGGGGGGAAAGAGAGAGAAAAAGTTCGTCAGGTTGGGGATTCGATCTCGCAACCTACAGGACGGGAGAAGAACGCGATACCGAAGTGCTACCGTTTACACAGTAACAAGAGGGAAATTACTATTCAAGAGCAAGAGACGCTCTAGGTCTAAAACTAAAATTGATTAATTAAATTTAATTAATGAATTAATATTTGAAAAAACTGTATTAACATCAAGTGCCATCCAATACAAGTTTAAAAAAATGTATTTGAACTTGAGAGGATGAATAAAAAGTACTTTTATTAACGATTGAAAATTTGAACAAGATATATATGGTCTAAAACTAAAATTGATTAATTAAATTTAATTAATGAATTAATATTTGAAAAAACTGTATTAACATCAAGTGTCATCCACTACAAGTTTAAAAAAATGTATTTGAACTTGAGTGGATGAATAAAAAGTACTTTTATTAACGATTGAAAATTTTAACAAGATATATATAGAGAGAGTGTGAACTAATAGTAGGAATTGAAAAATTGCATTTTAGATGTATTAAAAGCATTTTGGCTTTACGATATTTTTTAATTTTAGGAAAATACTAGCTGAAAACCCGTACTTCGCTACAGAGTACATTCAAATTAAATAAAACGGTCAATGTATGCAATTAATGCCAATATATATATATGTATGTACACTTATAATAAATACAACGATCAATGTATGCAATTGATGTAAAAAAAAGAAAAAAATATTTAAAAAAAAATCATAACGGATATTTTATAGACAAAATAATGTAGAAGAAAATATTCAAATTAAATCTAATAGAACATATTAAAGAATATAGTACAGTTAATATCGTACAGTTTGAGAAACATTTCTTTTACCGTATTTTAATATTTTTTTGAATAATGTCCAATCGTCTGCCGCATTAGGAAGAAAAATTTTTTTTTTGTAAATTTATTTCGCTGTTATGCACGTGACGCAAAATTAGTTTAAAGTATCACAAAAAGAAAAGAAACCACGTGATCAGTATTTAATAAATTAAATTCTAAAAATGAATCTTTAAAAATTCACCAAAAATCAGAAAATGGAGGTAAAGACTCGAAAAGGATTTCATTTTAAAGAAATTTGTAGGATATTTCTCGTGATAACTTTATAACCCTCGGAGTATTATTTTAAATGCAAACTTTATAGAATGTTATAAATACAGCTTACAAATTTAATTTTAAAAAAATCTAAGAAGAATTTTTCACAAAACTCTCTTAGCGTACCCCTACACTATAAGAAGAATCGCCATGCAAAATTTCAGCCCTTTAGGTCCAGCGTTTTGGTCTGTGCGTTATCTGTCAGTCCGTCAGTCAGTCAATCAGTTACGGAACTGTTTTATATATATATGGAAGATATATCTTGCAAGTATTGCATAAGGGTTTTATTTAATTTACTTTATTACAAGAATATGTAATGCCTTAAAATTCTTCCTTCCAATTTCAAGCACTTAATTGCAGTTATAATCTGGATTGAAGAAAACATTTTAAATAGGTCTGTTTGGACCTGAAGGTTAAATTTGTACGCACAGGAATATAAACCTTAGAGAGTAAATTTTTACTCTTTTCCATAAAACTTAATGAATTTCGTTCCATAAAACTTAATGACTGCATGATGTTTCAGAATAAACACTCGTACAACTTGAAAAAAAAATCGAATTTTGACTCTCTACCCTTTTCTGGGCTATTGATATGCAAAATAATGCTGAGACATTAACTTTATTTGGTTTGGAGGTCAATTTTTGCTACACGAGGGCTAATTAGACCGGGACCTACTGCTAAACCCTTCATCGGGCGCACCCGTGTACAGAGTGCAACGTTTTAGTAATTTTGAATGGTTTGTTTTTACACGTAAGGCTTGAATGTTCTAAGCAGTGTCTATTTATAGCTACACCCTTTGAAATGCAGGTCAGATTTTCTAACTCTTGTATTCCTTTCCATTCATTGGTAGTCGTGATTTAACCGTGGTAAACCGACGATTATACTGGATTACAATACGACTAAAGCAGGAGTTGATGTAGTCGATGTACAGCTATTACACAGTCAAATGTACAGCTATTACACAGTATCCCGCATATCACGAGGATGGACACTCTCATTGTTTTTTAGGTTTTTAGGCATAAGAGGAATCCATTCGCAATCTATCCTCAGATCCAATAAACTGGACAGTTACGAAATAAGGCGATTGTATCTGCATTATTTGGTCTTTAATTATAAATATATATCTCAATATTATAAACATTTTATATCTTTTCTTAAAACGCAGAATTATTATTTTCAATTCGCAAAAAAAAGTTCATTACAAAAGGAATAATCAAGGTTAAAAGAGACATTGCACCTTGTGCCACGCGCGCCTGCTGGTGTTCCAAATATTGGGTCGCCCGCTGAAGGGTTAAAGCCGATTCCGAACGGCTACAAACGTCCATGCCCAGAGTGGGACTCGACTTTAGAACCGAACTGGTAGTCATTCGGCCATCGTGCGACCCTTAACTTGTAATTCTATTGTATATTATTCACCAAATTGATATTTTGGACGCATTAAATGTACTTTCGAAGCGCCATATTCTCAGCTATTAAATTCTTTATAGAATATAACACTATGTTCAATTAAGGAACGTCTGCATATCTGTAAGGAGTATAAGGAGTATTTGTATTTGCAATAACGTACACATTTATTTTTTCAGTAAAATTGCTTGTATTACATCACTTTATATCTTAATACGTCACTCCAGCACGTGATCGCCAATTTCACGGCGTCTTCTAAAAACCTTTATATCAAGGGTCATAAAAATAGGGTTTCACAACACAGTAACAGTATCCAGTAGAATTTGCATTTTGGGGGTCCCGGAAATCCTAGTGGTAGTGCTTTCGGTGCTGAGTAGGGTTTTTGACCCGGGTTTCCCCGAACCCGAAAACCCGGGTTTTTCAAAGATTTTACAAACCCGAAACCCGGGGAATTTTTAATGTAAATCCGGGGAATTTGTTATTTATCTAATACAGTAGAATACCAATTATATTCCTTAATTTGGAAACAATTATATTCCTTAATTTGGAACCAAGACCGAATTTAACAAGTTGGACTCGGTACAGCCCTCAAACAAATGAATAAAAAATATAATACGACGAACATTGAGATTATACAATGGCGTCGTACGCCATAGCTCTATTTCACTCAAGTTTATGAGTTGGGGATTTCCAGAAGCACGTGAGTTATGCCGTGTGAATTGCGCAATACTTCAGCTACACGACCATGCATGCTTTCTGTGATTTGTGTTTGTGTGCGTTTAGTCTGTATGTAGTTGTAAGGCAGTTTTATTAAAAATGCGATACTTGTACCACTTTTATTTATGTTATACATATGTGCATGTTTATTAACATTGAATTCATTTACTGTTATTTTTCATATTTAAATTCTGAAATAAATCAAATGCTTCTAATAAACGATTTATTATTGTAGTTCTTTGCTATTGATCCCCAGGAACCAAACAAGTAAACCCAGGAAAACCCGGGTTTTAAATAAAAAATCCCGTCAAACCCGAAACCCGGGTTTTAAAAAAATTGCTCAAAATCGAAAACCCTAGTGCTGAGGGAGATCGCATCGAATCCCGACAAGCGCCGTTAAATATCTCCTTGTCTATGCCGGATATTGGTACGTTAAATCCGAAAATCATAAAGTCCTTCTATTGTCGCATTTACTCATTAGCGCTCGCGCCACCCCTCTTCACCCGCAAGACATTCTCAAGACATTCGTCACGTTAAGGGGACAGTGGAGTTTCAAAATTGTGAAATTTGTCCAAAAATTCGATTTTTTTATTATTTTATTGTATTGTGAAACTACGGACGAGTAGGAATGTGTTGCAAAAAGAATTTTTAATTTCTGTGATTACTTTCCTAGTTATAGGCATTTGTATTTAATTTAGATATTATGTGGTTACTAATAGCAATAACTTTAAATGTGTTTTTCTCAAAATAAAAATTTTCATGTCATACGAATATTCAAACTGCTCCAGGCGCATTTCTAATTATCGTAATGCTTTCAAATTTAAGTTTTATATTCTTGACTGTATATCAAATAAATCTTATTGAAAAAAATATGCTTCGTAGCTCAGAATTTCTAAATTTTGTACTTGGAAAGATGATTTATAGGTATTTTGAGTAATAAAAAGGGTATTTTCACTATTATTATTTTTATCTCTTTATATTTTTAATAAATGCTTAAAATAAGCAATACGTTTCATTGTTAGTTCTATGAGGTATCTTGTAAATAAAAATTATACTATTATATGCAAAAGTAATGCGCATAGAACATTTTTAATTAGGCCAATTTTTTATATAATTAATAATTCATAATTAATAAATGATTAATATTTCATCTTTAAATTTTAACCACTTTTACATATCTATGGTACTAATCACATATTCAAATTTCAAGCAAATTCATTCAAAACAAAAAAAGTTAGGTTTGAAGGTCCAGTGTCCCCCTAAATGCATCGACGCGAGTGACCGTTCTCACATTCGCGCCTCTTGCTGTGAACAAGACTTCCCGTCGCCACTCTCCCCTTTGACTGGTGCAAGAAAAAACCCCAAGCGAGCGCCACGATTGGCGAGTAGAAAAGCGGGATGAACGGCGAGCGCACCGTTTACACATTCGCCTGCACCTCCCCAAGCGATTCGACTCGTTGCTAGCGCGACTGTGTAAATGCGTTGCATGAGGTGAGAGAGGGGGAGAGAGGGTACGATCCCCCACATGTCGCCGCTGGGGTTGCTCGGTCAAAATTTAGGTGGCACCTGGCTAAATCGGACTCCGACCCTTGTGGGACCGTTATAAATCGTATTTTACCTACGCAATAAGGCAAAATTCTTCACATTATAAATAAATATAGTTTTTCCTTAATATTTAGGGCAAATGTTTTGTGGTTCATGTATTAGTGAAACCCGTGTAATACTCTGGTACCTGGTTTTGGAAAAATTTGAGAACCAAAACCCGGTTCTGAATTTTTAGTTCGATTCTGCAATCCTTAGTAACTATGCAGCCGATTTTAGCTCTCGTTGTAAAGGTTGCAACCACTCTAACTAAAACCCATTTCCTTAAGTTAACTTAAATTAAAATAAGTAATAACCTTTTTTAAAGTAAGTAAGGTCGTTCAGTTCTTTTTGAACGCGAAAGTGGTAGCGACAATTTACAGCGTTTTTTTCCAGAAATTTTTGTGCAGTTACATGTTTCAATACACATACAAATTATTGAATCTCTGAAAATACGCATAGTTTTCTAATTAAGAAAGAAAAAAAATCTGTTACAACAATTCTATGAATTTATATACGTTTATATTAATGTTTCTTCTTAGTAAAAGTAAACAAACTAAGAAAATGTACTGCGGTGGAATTTAGCTTAATTAACAAACAAATCCCATATTTTCATATATAAATGCATTTTATTTCTTGGTTATATTTGTAATAACTTACGTAGTTTTTAGTGTATTTATTTGCAACTCTGGTTTAAAAATAATATGTTGTTGCATAATTGCAGAAAAGCAATTGGAGCTTGTTTATTATTACTTCATTAGTCATTCATTGTTTAGGATATTTTAGAAAAGTTTGGCCATGAAATCTTTGCTGAAACAAAATGAAAGAAATTTTTGTGCAGTTGCATAAACATAAAAAATATTGTAGCTCTGAAGAAGTCCATAATTTTAATTAAGGAAGAAAAAATCTTTTATAACAATTATACACATTTATATATAATTATATTAATCTTCCTTTTACGTAAATGAAAATAAACTAAGCAAATGCAAAGTAGTGAGATTCAGCTTAATTAAAAAACAAATCCCATATTTTCATATGTAAATGCATTTTATATCTTGGTTTTATTTGTAATGACTTACATAGTTTTTAGTATATTTATTTGTAACTTTGGCTTAAAATTAACATTTTGTTGTATAATTGCAGAAAAGCAACTGGAACTTGTTTATTATTACTTCATAGGTCATTCATTGTTTGGGACATTTTAGAAAAGTTTGGGCATGAAATCTTTGAAAGGAATTTTTGTGCAGTTACATAAACATAAAAAACATTGTATGTCTGAAGAAGCCCATATTTTTCTTACTAAGGAAGAAAAAATCTTTTATAACAATTATACATATAAAAGAAGCATTTATATATAATTATATTAATCTTTCTTTTAAGTAAATGAAAACAAAGTAAAGGCACAGTAGCTTGATTCAGCTTCATTAACAAACAAATCCCTTAATTTTATATATGTAAATTTATTTTATTCCTTGGTTACTCATAGATAAGTCATAGATAAACAGAAAAGGAAGAAATTTAACATTAATTTTCTCGAGTTGTTCTATGGGAATGGATATAAATGGAACTAAATATTTCAATTAACACATAAATATTCCATTTTGTGTTAGCAACCATTGGATGGAAAAGATTCAGGTATGTTCTAGAGACGAATTGTTCAAAAGCATTCTCCCAACAAAAACACTATGCAAAAGAAATATCTGGGAAAAAAAGGTTTATATTTTCCATTATTATTGTATCACACTATTCGCAAGCACACAACCGTACATTTCCTTGTAAAATGAATGCTATTCTGTTTTTTGATTTTGAAAGATTCAATCTTGTTACGAAACAGCCTTATAGAAATGACGCCAAGGAAAGAAAATGGTATATTTCGTTACTGAAAGAATCCATACCGGTTATTTTCCGCAAAGAAATATATATTATATATTATAGAAAATGTGAAGCAATCCATGAAATGGAAATTGGAAAAAAAGTAAATACATACAATAACTATAAAATACAGAAAATAACTAAAAACGCACCAAAGAAAGCCGGTTGTTAACATCACTAGCTATTGAATTTAATGAGTATTGATTACAAGATTTATTTCAAGTATACTATTCCAGGTTACAAATAAATAATGATATAATTGATATAGGGCTCATATCTGGGAATGTTGCTCTTATATTTTAACTTAATTTCAAAGGATTTCTCATATTTTAACTGACTTCAAAGGATTCAATCTTGTTACGAAACAGCCTTATAGAAATGACGCCACGGAAAGAAAATGGTATATTTCGTTACTGAAAGAATCCATACCGGTTATTTTCAGCAAAGAAATATATATTATATACTATAGATTATGTGAAGCAATCCATGAAATGGAAATTGGATAAAGAAGTAAATACAGACAATAACTCAAAACACACCAAAGAAAGCCGATTGTTAACATCACTAGCTATTGAATTTAATGAGTATTGATAACAAAATTTATTTCAAGTATACTATTCCAGGTTAGAAATAAATAATTATATAATTAATATAGGACTCATATCTGGAAATGTTGCTCTTATATTTTGAATTATTTTCAAAGGATTTCTCATATTTGAACTATTTTCAAAGAATTCAATCTTGTTACGAAACAGCTTTATAGAAATGACGCCAAGGAAAGAAAATGGTATATTTCGCTACTGAAAGAATCCATACCGGTTATTATAAGCAAAGAAATACATTTTAGAATATATGAAGCAATCCATGAAATAGAAATTGGATACAGCAGAGTATATAGAAAATAACTAGGGTAAAAACAACGCAAAGGAAACATGTTTTAAACATCAATAGCTATAGAATTTAATGAGTATGGCTTACAAGATTTATTTCATGTAAACTATTTAAGGTTACAAATAAATAAGGATATATATGTTATGGGGCTCTTACATATGGAAGTATGTTGTTGTCAAGTACATTTTTGAATAAACTAAGTAAGTTTAGTTAATAATAACAAAAAAATATATTCTCTAAAATGGTTTTTGTTACAAGAATGAAGACTTTGCTGCGAACATAAATCATCTAAATAATTTCAATATACTGTAATAAAGTTCAAGGAAAATTACGTTTCTATAAACTTTCTCAAATAAACTACACTGAAGTGCCACTGAATTAGGGATACCTACCTAGTAACGAGTTGGGCTTCCTCTGGCCTTGATAACGGCTGCCACACGACGAGGCATAGATTCAACAAGTATCTGGAAACATTCCACGGGAATGGCTTGCCAAATATTGGCTAAAGCTGTCCATAATTCAGTAAGGTTCTTTGGTGCTGTGTGATGCCTTTCACGCCTTGTTCCAAAACATCCCAAAGATGCTCAATAGGATTTAAGTCTGGGCTTCTAGGTGGCCAATTCATGACAGAGAAGTCAGAGGCTCATCCAACGAGCTCATCCAACAGAGTGCTCATCCAACGAGCCAGTAGCCAACCGGGACTTGTGAGAGGTACAGTTGTCTTGCTGGAAAACTCCATTACCGTGCGGATAACAGAACAGCATAAACGGATGGAGGTGATCATCCAGCAACTTTACGTACCGAATTGCATTGAGGGAGGTTGGTACACGCACCAAAGATCCCAAACTGTGTCTCGAAAAAACACCCCAGACCATGATTGAGCCACCATGCCCTTGTACAGTTCCAGCCAGGCATACAGGATCCATGGCTTCATGAGCCTGACGCCATATTCTCAGCCTCCCGTCGGCGTTAAGTAGTCGGAATCGAGACTCATCATTCCATGCTACTCGTTTCCAGTCCTCTACACTCCAGTCTCTGTGCTCTCTTGCCCAGTCAAGACGTGCAGCCCGATGGCGAGTATAGAGCAATGGTACTCTCGTAGGTCGACGGCTCCCGAAACCCATACGGTGAAGCGAGCGTTGCACAGTCCGTTTACTGACTGTACGACTGGCACCGTCATTAAACTGGGTGGTAATTTGAGCTAATGTTTGGCTTCGCTGGCTACGTACAATACGCCCGAGCCGTCTCTCACCACACACTGTCAAGGCTAATTGTCCTTTGCAGTTTGCCCGATCGCTAGTTTTTTTCCCACCATCCATGTATTCTTGGTATACTCTTGACACTGTCGACCTTGAAAATCCTAGCTGTCTGACGATTTCGGAAATTGAATGGTCCATGCGTCGCGCACCTACGATTTGTCCGTGATCGAAGGCGTCTAAATCAGACAGTTTAATCATACTGGCAATTCCAACAACTAATTCAGAACAACCACAGTACGCCCTATATATGCAGTTACCACAGCGCCCTCACTTGCGCATACATGATGCGCAGCGCTACACAATTTGCATAGGCTTTGCTATCCCTAATTCAGTGGCACTTCAGTGTATAAGGAGTCCATAAATATTGAATAAAATTCTTGCAAACTTTTCAGTGCCCTTCAAAAATCCAAAAGGACAAATGACTTGAACGAATAACCTTGGCACACCTGGTAACACAGGATAAAACTCTCTTTAGCTAACATTCTCGATTTTTCAAAACTTGAAACTCCTTTTTGATATCTACTGACTGGATTGACAGTTCCTTATAAAGCCACAGTTCGATTTCGATTAAATCAACTTTTGATATTTCGAAGACATAGTTCAAGAAAATTAAGGTACAGAAAAATATAATGGTTTTAAAAGTCCGTGCTTCAACTATTACCCTCTAGGAAGCTGAAGTATCATTATGACAATGAAGAGATAACATGAGAAGCAGAAAAATAAAACCTAGAAAAACTTCTCAATAATAAGAGCATGAATTAGGAATTGTATTACCGGGTACCCGAGGGAAATTATTAGAACTGAAAACCCAGTTTCAATGGTTGTAGAACCTGGATTTCGAAAGTATTAAAACTTAGGTTTAAAAAACAACATTTCAATGGGGACAAACAGTTTTACCATGCTTTCCACAATCTAGATCTTTGGTACTCTTTGTCTTAAGCGTATCCACAATATTAACTACTAGGTCCTCCTCGATATATATATATATATATATATATATATATATATATATATATATATATATATGTGTGTGTGTGTGTGTGTGTGTGTGTGTGTGACGACACGGACGCGGAGCGAGGAACGAAGGCGGAGTGGATGGTATTTCGTTAGCTAAATTCCTTGCTTCATCTACTTGAAGGCGAAATGGAAGAAATAGTCGCCCGGCCGTGCGTCACGGTAGTTTATTCATCAGTTCCCGCAACATCTCCAACCTCGGACACACACATCACACCGCAATTCTCAAAACACTTTTATTCTATCCGAAGACTACATGTGTATTTGGCAACATAATATCGATGAGTTCCAACTCCTACATGGTGCAGGGTCTTATATAGACAATCTCGTCATGTGACTTGATCGTGGTGTTTAATTGGTCAATATTTAAAAGTGACGTGATATTGCTCAGAAGTATTTAATTTAGGTACCCACGCTACACAGTTTGGTTTCAAAAGGAAAAGAGACGCAATTTTAAGGTTTTTACCCAAGGGTTATTAGAACTTAGAATTTAGGTTAATTTAGGGTTTCAATTTAGGTTTCCTTTAGCTTTGAATGTTATAGCGTATGTTTAAATGTTATATATATATATATATATATATATATATATATATATATATATACAGGGAGATTTTTATTAAACTGACATTACTCAGAGCCACCTGTAGCGCGATCTATCAGCCGGAATTCCACCAAAATTGATAGAGGGACTAAGGACGACATGGGAAAGAGTTTCCATAAAAAAATATCTTCAAAAGGATCTTCTCAAGATTTGGAGCTGATGTTCTTGGTGCAACCAAGAATTTGCATAAACCGCAACTAAAACATCAAAATGCAAATTCATGACTACGTAGTCGACAGCAGAGCCAGTATTTTGGGTTGTAAAGATCGATGCGGAATGTGTTACGGCATTGGCTTTACAGAAGAAAGTGTGATCAGTCGCTTTTCTCCACTTGCATTGCCACCTCGCTCCCCGGACCTAACCCGTGTGACTTCTTTCAGTGGGGTTATTTAAAGTCTAAGGTGTATGTATCTTGGTGGAGTCTCCAACTTTGCGACCCTAAAGGCAACAAATCCCGGACTATGATGAACATTCCTGGTGACATGTTAAGCTCGGCTGTTGAGAACGTAGTGTTCAGGATGCAATGTGTAGTCCACCAGGACGGTGATCACATTGAAGGGGGGGGGGAGAAGTGAATTTGCTGAATAAAGCGGTGTTGCGGTGAACTTTTTTTCTTATTCATTTATCTGCTTATTACAACTTTTTCGGTATTCACCCCTTATCTTTACAGCCCGAATTACTGGCGCTACTGTGGACTACGTAGTCGTGAATTTACATTGTGGTTTTTTACTTGCGTTTTATGCAAATTATTGTAGAAGGGTGCACCGACAACAACAGCGCCATATCTTCCCCTATAAGCGATTTTTGGAACTTATTTTTTCACGGCAACTCTTTCCCATGTCGTTTTTAATCCCTCTATCAATTTTGGTGGAATTCCGGTCGATAGATCGCGCTACAGGTGGATCTGAGTAGTATCAGTTTAATAAAAATCACCCTGTATATATATATATATATATATATATATATATATATATATATATATATATATATACAGTGGAATCTCGATCTATCGTTTTTCAAGGGACCGATTGAAATGAACGATAAATGCGGGAAAACGATAGATGCGGAAACATAACAAAGCAATATGATCGTTGGGACTCGATAAAATGAACGACACATACGGAAAAACGATGGATCCGAAAACGATCGATCGAGATTCCACTATATATATATATATATATATATATATATATATATATATATACAGGGTGTCTATAAAAGAACTCCGGGGTTTTAAAAATTCATATCTCACTAACTATAAAAGATAGCAAAATTTAGTCGATTTCTCTGAAAAGAGTAGCTCAAAAAGTTTTACTCATACCAATTGGGAATGTTTGTATCAACTGTTGGCGGCGCTGCAGGGCGTTGACCTTGAAATGACTTCTCGAAATTTGAAATGATGGCGACTCCGCAACAAAAGGCTCAATGTGTTATTTGGCTCACAGAAACGAAGTCTGTAGTTACCGTACAAAGAAACTTTCGACGTAACTATGGTGTTAACCCGCCTTCTGACAAAACCATTCGTCAATGGTTCAGTGCATTTAAGGAAACAGGAAGTGTTTTTTTAAGGAAACAGGAAGTGATTTTTTCTTCTGGGGGCATATCAAGAATCTTGTGTATGCAGAGAAAATTCGTGATGTTCAACATCTCAGGGAACGAATAGCCAATTGTGTGGCAACCGTCCCCCCAGACATGCTCGCCAGGACATGGGAAGAGGTAGAATACCGTTTAGACGACTGCCGTGCCACTAACGGGGCTCATATAGAACTTTACTAAGTGTTAAAAAAAACTTGAAAATGTAAGCTTTTCAGTCATGTATAAAACATGTATGTATGTTTTTTATTTCATTAAAATATTTTGCCTCAAAACCCCGGAGTTCTTTTATAGACACCCTGTATATATATATATATATATATATATATATGTATGTATATATATATGTATGTATATATATATATATATATATATATATATATATATATATATATATATATATATGTATGTATATATATGTATGTATATATATATATATATATATATATATATATATATATATATATATATATATATATATATATATATATGTATGTATATATATATGTATGTATATATATATATATATATATATATATATATATATATATATATATATATATATATATATATATATGTATATATATATTGATGAGGATATACAGTTTTACCTACCAAGCTTCCCAATTTTTCTTTTAAGTATATCTTTTGAACCCTTTCGCTTACGCACAGTATTAACTACTGGACCTGCCTCTACAATCTCATAGGTCAAACCCCCTCCTGCTGTCAAAAGATATGACATCGAGAATTTTTGCTTTTAAAATAAATTTCTTTCATATCAAATTTTGAAGAGAAATTTTATCTATCGCAGTTATAAACGGCAAAAATAGATTGCATTTAATATTATATATATAAAAAATGCAACCTCGACTTCGACGAATTTCTAATCGAATAGCAAACTGAAAAAAATAAATCTTCACTGAGAATTCGGTAATTTGGGGTTTTAGAACCCATTTCCTTAAACTAAAATAAATTAAAAAGAAATAGATTTTTTGCTTACTCAATAAACTAAATTTTTTTTAACGTTTTAAATAAGTATAATGTTTTTATTAATATTTAGGGCAAACGTTTTGAAGATTACGTATTATATCAAACCAGGAAAATGCCCGGGTACCCGATTCTCGAAAAATTTGAGAACCGAAACCTGGTTCTGAATTTTTAGTCTGATTCTTCAATCCCTTGCTTGAATCAATAAACTTTATCATACACCAATAATTTTCTTCCACTCTACAAGATCCTTAAAATTTCCTCTATGTTGAACACTAGTGCCTCTTTTCGTAAAATCACAATATGCCATTAAATTAATTTTATCTCCAATTTTTTAAAATTAAAATATATTTAATATAAAAGAGATTGAGTTTTTGTGAGTTTATATTGACTAAAAAATCTTTGCTTCCTTACTATATCTAAATATTTTTCCTATTCTCAGTCAATTTTTCTTTCAGTTCGAATATAATTAGGTACACTGAACATTTTTTTATCATGACACATTTTGGGATTTGCATTTTAAAACTTTCTTTGGTCATTCATATAAGAAAGGTTTTAAATAAGAGCTTTAACATTATTAAATATTAAGAGCTTTAACTATTAAGAGCATATAATATTAAGTGCATGTAACAATAAATTTTATCTGCCTCTAACAGTTATCTTAATTATGAAAGTCACAAAAGTTTAATACATGTGGAAAGCCATTTTTTGTAAAATCACCGTATAACATTCAAATTATATTATCTCCAATTTGAAATCATTAAAAATTAATATACGTAGAACACAAGTTCCTCTTTCCTAAAATCCCAATCCAAAATTAAATTTATTTTATCTCCAGTTTTCAGAAATTAAAATAAATTTAATATTAAAAAATTGAGTTTTTTCATTTAACAAAAGCCTTTACTTCCTTAATATATCTAAATATTTTTACTATTCTCAGTCAATTTCTCTTTCAGTTTGAATATAATTGGGGTCACTGAACTTTATTTTATTATGACACATTTTAGGATTTACATTTTAAATCTTTCCTAGGTCATTCACTTAAGAAAGGTTAAAAATGAGAGCATGTAAATTAACCTTTCGAGTATTATTAAGAGCATATAATATTTAGAGCATGTAACACTAAATTTTATCTACCTCTAACAGTTATTTTATTTTTTGAAAATCATTAAAGTTTAATCTTTGTGGAAAGTCCTTTCCTTTTTCTGTAAAATCGTCGTATAACATTCATATAATTTTATCTCTAATTTGTAAACATTAAAAATTAATATACGTAGAGCACTAGTGCCTCTTTTCCTAAAATCCAAATATAAAATTAAATTTACTTTATCTCCAGTTTTCAGAAATTAAAATAAATTTAACATTAAAGGATTGAGTTTTTTCATTTAATAAAAGCCTTTACTTCTTTACTATATCTAAACATTTTTACTATTCTCAGTCGATTTCTCTTTGAGTTCGAACATAATTGAGGTCAGTGAACTTTTTTATATTATGGGACATATTTTGGGATTTGCATTTTAAATCTCTCCTACTTCATTCACATAAAAAAGGCTTTAAAAAAAATCAAAATACCCTTTAAACTTATTCTTCATTATTTGTTTTTGGCGAATCGGACCAAATATGGCGAGTCTCGAAGTTACAAATTACAAATACTTAATCTGTAATGGCAGTGTACATATACAGCGAAAGATGGCGAAAGAAGAATAATAAACAAATCAAGCAAATTTAAAATGTCGATTGACTAAATCAATAAAACGAACGCATGCCATTATTATCACCCTTAAAAACACTTGTCTTTCAACAGCAAATGAAACACATTTTCTAAGCAGAAGAGGATATTGTACTTTCTCTTTAAAATTTGTTTAGAATAAAATCCAACATACAGGGTGATTTTTATTAAACTGACACTATTACTAAACTGATACTTTCGAACAAAGTTTGTAATTCAACGCATTCAGAAAACCTTTCAGCATGTGTAACGAGCAAGCATAGTGCACCGATGCAATTTTTTCGCATCGAAATGCGGCGAGTACCGAAACGGCAGACGAGTATCGAGGTATGACTGTATTTAAATACGAGCTTTTAAATACAGGGTGATTTTAATTAAACTGATACTACTCAGAGCCATCTGTAGCGCGATCTATCAGCCAGAATTCCACCAAAATTGATAGAAGGGCTAAAGACGACATGGGAAAGAGTTTCCGTGAAAAAAAAATAATAGTTATAAAAGTCTTCGATAGGGGAAGATATGGCGCTGTAGTTGTTGGCGCACTCGAGAATTTGGGTAAAACGCAAGGCAAACATCAAAATGCATATTCATGGCTTCGTAGTCGACCGCAGCGCCAGTATTTTGGGCTATAAAGATCGGCACGGAATCTGTTGCGCCATCGCTTTACAGAAGAAAGGGTCATGAGTCGTTTTTTCCACTTGCCTTTCCAACTCGCTCCCCGGACCTAACCCATGTGACTTCTTTCTGCGGGGTTTTTTAAAGTCCCAAGTTGTATCTTGGTGGAGTCTCGAATTTGGTTGCCCTATGGCACAACATAACCAGGCCTGTGTTTAACATTCCTGGTGATATGTTACGCTCGGCCTTTGAGAACGTAATGTTCAGGATGCAATATGTCGTCCATCAAGACGGTGGTCACACTGAAGGAAGGAGAAGTGAATTTGCTTAATAAAACGGTGTTGCAGTGAAATTTCTTAGTTATTCATTTGTCTGCTTATTACAACTTTTTCGGTATTTACCCCTTATCTTTATAGCCCGAAATACTAGCGCTGCTGTAGTTTACGTAGTCGTAAATTTGCATTTTGATGTTTTACTTGCGTTTTATGTAAATTCTCGAGGGCGCCGACAACTACAGCGCCATATCTTCCCCTATCGGCGACGTTTGGAACTATTTTTTTTTTCTTACGGAAACTCTTTCACATGTCATCCTTAGTCCCTCTATCAATTTTGGTGGAATTCTGGCTGATAGATCGCGCTACAGATGGCTCTGAGTAGTGTCAGTTTAATTAAAATCTCCCTGGATTTAAAATCTCGTATTTAAATAGAGTCATACCTCGATACTCGTCTGTTTCGGTACTTGCCGCATTTCGCTGCGAAAAAATTGCATCGGTACACTATGTTTGCTCGTTTCACATGCTGAAAGGTTTTCTGAATGCGTTGAATTTCAAACTTTCTTCAAAAGTATCCCCTATACAAAGCTCTAGCAAGCCGAAATGCGGACTTCTTTATAAATCAAACAATGCCTCACTTCAGAAACACTTTGAAACTTAGGCAGAAACAAGTTTTTTCTTGATAAGTTTATAGTGAAATTCCCTAAATGTAAGCTTACAACAGGGATCTCTGGTGTTGAGAAATATAAAAATAAAGAATCCCTGTGCAAGCGCCTAATGTTTTATTAGAAGCGTCTAATGTTTTATTAGTTTACGTAGTCGTGAATTTGCATTTCGATGTTTTACTTGCGTTTTATGTAAATTCTCGAGTGCGCCGACAACTACAGCGCCATATTTTCCCTATTGGCGACTTTTGGAACTATTTTTTTTTCTATGGAAACTCCTTTCCAATATCGTCGTTAGTCCCCCTATCAATTTTGGAGGAATTCCGGCTGTTTGATCGTGCTACAGATGGCTCTGAGTAGTGTCGGTTTAATAAAAATCACCCTATATATTACTGCTTTACATAACTGTGTATGGTTGCTCAATATTGATAAAAATTGAAACTATTTATATGTCTTTAAAAATGAAACAATTAAATAATGGTTAGAATGTGGCATTCTTATAGAAATATTTGATTAAATAACGTGTATTAGCGGACCTTGCTTAATTTTTTCCACTCTTCCTTTCCCGAGTTTTTTAGATTAATTTGTAAGATTTCTTGCGCCGTGTTACATAAAGCTAAAACCCGCATGGAAAAGATTTAAATTTTTAGGAAATGCTTTGTTTGTAATGTGATGGATAAAAATACTTTTTTTCATGACATAATGTTAGAATGTTTAAGCTTATAACGGGTATTACGGACCTCATTGCATTGGTTTCTTTTCCTTGCCCGAGTGTTTTAGTTAAATTTGTGATATTTCAAGCGCCATGTAACATTAGGCTAAACCCCCATGGAAAAAGCATTTAGAAAACGCTTTGAAATGTGTACGCTAGACATATCTTTCTTTTTTCATAATATTTTGTTACAGCGTGTATTAGCGGACCTTATTACATTTGTTTCTCTTCCTTGTCCGAGTACTTTAGTTCAATTTGTAAGATTTCTTGCACCGTACTACATTAAGCTAAAATCTGCATGGAAAAAAAGTGTAAACTTTACAAAATTCTTGCAACGTGATGGCTAAAAACATCTCTTTTACATGATACACTATCTGGCCAAAAGTATGCCAAAGACGCCCAGTGGTACGGACTCAGAGAGTCCCGAGGCATATATTAGTATGATGTTGGTCCTCCTTTTGCATCGATGACAGCCTGCACACGTCTGGGGAGACATTCCACCAGTTTTTGATAGGTGGCCTTAGGAATTAACTTCCAGGCGCCTATCACAGCTGAAGTGAGTGCTGTCAGTGTGGATGGTCGATTTGGCTGGCTATGGAATTCGTTCCAGAGGTGTTCAGGGAGATTTAGATCGGGGCTTTGAGAAGGCCAGTCCAGTTTTTGAACACCCATTTCGTCAAACCATGCCTGCGCAAGTCTCGATGTGTGAATGGAGCAGTTATCCCTCTGGAAGAGAAATGGGCCTTTCTCGAAATATTGCCATAGAGTTGGGAGAGCAGCATTGTACAGAATGTCCATATACATCTCAGAGTTCCTGTTTCCAACCACAGGAACTAAGGAACCCAGGAAAATCCATGAAAAACACCTCCACACCATGATGCTGCACCACCAAACTTAACAGTCGGCACAATGCAGTCACGTAAGAAGCCAGACTCGTCCATCGGACTGCCAGATTGTAAAGCGAGATTCATCACTCCAAAGAACATTTTTACACATGTACACAGTCCAATGACGGTGAGCTTTACACCATTGCAATAGACGCTTCGCCTTCTGGGGAGTGATGTTCGGCTTGTGAGCGGCTGAACGACCATGGAATCCCAGGTTTTTCAACTCTCGACGAACAGTCCTGCTGCTAGCACTAACGCCTGATGAACTTTGGAACTCCTGAGTGATTTCAATGAACGAGGACTTGTGATTTTGTTTCACTACCATTTTCAGAGTTCTACGGCTGCGTTCACTAATTTTTTTCGGCCTGCCACTTCGTTTTTCTGCAGTTTCACTGCCTTGACGGTCCCACTTCACAATTACATCAATCACAGTGGATTTTGGCTTCTGTAGAATAACCAAAATATCACGAACTGATTTCCCACAAAGATGGCATTTCACTATAATGCCACGATCAAAGTCACTAATCTCCTTTGACTTACTCATTGTCTCACAAACGCATAAATATGACCTGACAAACCTCTACCAACACTTTTATAGTTTTCGGCTAGGCATCAAATTCACGAATTTCGGCTAGGCTGCCAGATCCGCCTCTTTAGGGGGGGGGGTGTCCGGATACTTTTGGCCAGATAGTGTATAAAGTGTAATGCTATAATGTGTGTTAGCGGCTCTTATTTAATATATTTTTGCTTTTTAACGGAGCGCTTTAGTTAAATTTGTAAGATTTCGTGTTTTGTATTACATTAAGCTAAAACATGGATGGAAAAAAATGCAAACTTTAGAGAATGCTTTGTAATGTGAAGGATAATAATATATTTTTTTCTATGATATAATGTTATTATGTGTAACGCTATAACAGTATAACGGAACCCATTTACTGATTTCTTTTCCTTGCCCAAGTGTTTTAGTTTAATTTGTGAAATTTCTTGTAACTTTAAGCTAAAACCCCTATGGAAAAAGTGTGAACTTTACAAAATGTTTTGTAATATGAAGGCTAGAAATATCTTTTTTATCATGATGTAAAGTTATAATGTTTATTAGCGAACCTTATTTCTTTCTTTAACTTTTCTTTTCAGAGTGATTTAGTTTAATTCTCCAGAATTCTTGTGCCATGTAACATTGAGCTAAAACCCCCGTGAAAAAGTATGCACTTTACAAAACCCTTTGTAATGTGAAGGTTAGAAATATCCCTTTTTCAAGATATAATGTTCTAACGTTATTAGCGGACCTTATTTTATTTTCCCCCTCTTCCTTGTCCGATTATTTTCGTTCAGTTTGGGATATTTCTTGCACCGTATCACATAAAGCTAAAACTCGCATGTAAAAAAATGTAAACTTTACAAAAAGCTTTGTAATGAGATGGCTAAAATTTTCTTTTTTTTTCATCATATAATGGTATAACGTGTAATGTTATGAAAGTGTATTAGCAGACATATATATATATATATATATATATATATATATATATATATATATATATATGTATATATATAATAAAGTAACCACCTCTAATCTTTAATCGCCCGTAATTCGAATTTTCTCTCTATATGGTAAACTTTCCGTTCTTTAGCAATTTACCCTGTCTTTCCAATACTAACCTACTTCCGGCAACCAATTCCGGTAACTAATTTCCGGCAACCCGTTTAGAGCTACTTCGGTGTGCTAGCCAGAAAAGGTTGGACGCGACTATTGTAAGGTGATGTTGTTTTTGATGGAATAAACTGGATTTGTTCTTTGAAATAGAATTATAGTAATTTCGGCCACGATGTGTTGTTCTCAGGAGATGACCCAATTCGGATCATATCATATACAGTGAAACCTGGCATAACGAGCATAATTTATTCTAGAGTCTTACTCGTAATGCGAAACAATTTTTCCCATATAAATTAATGTAAAATACGATAATGCGTTCCATGCCAAAAAATACTCAAAATGTTTTAGATGTAACGTTTATTATTTAAAGAAAATTACTTATACATAATTTCTTAAGGAGCAAAATCATCCATATGTAGTTTATTATTTACGAATTTATGACGCATATCTAATTTTTTTACTAGAAAGTTATCTAGCGACATTTGTTTTTCTAGGCGCTTCAAAATTTGCTGAAAATGTGTCACCGCATTATCATTGAATAAATTTATAGCGCGCATAGCCACCGTCTTATCAGTGTGATGCTTTGTAACTTACGATGCAACAGTTTCCCATGCTTTCGTCATTTCTTTTATTGTGCCAGAAGATTGTTTCTTCGCTGTTTCTTCGTCCTTCTCCACTGACAAACTCTCCTCTACAACTGCTTGCTGTGAAAGACACTGCAATTCTATTGGCTGTTCGGTGGTCAGCTCTTGATTGTGCTCTTCCACAAGCTCCTCAGTATCATTGCTATCCTCCAGTCCCATGATATTTGCTTCTCGAACCATCCATGACTACCCTTAAATACTTATTTTTCGGTCGTTGATGATACTGGTGACGTGAAGATCCGAGTGACGTGAAGAGGGGACTTCCTTCCATGTCACCCGTTATGCGAAATGTTGCTCGTTAAGCGAGCCATTTTTTTACGATTTATTTTGCTCGTTATGCGAGGTGCTCGTTGAGCGAGTTTCCACTGTATATATATATATATATATATATACAGTCGAACCTCCATATATCGAACTTCCCTATATCGAAATTTTCGATATATCGAACTCTTAGCAAATCTCCATGTTCATTACATAGAAAAACTGTTTCTATATATCGAAAAAATCTCTATACATCGAAATTTTTTTCACGACATATTGGGAGATTTTATTCCACTTTAGAATGAAATCTCCCAATTTTTGGCGTTTGAAACAATACGTCGTAGACTTCAATTCGCGGAAAATGTCCCTGATGAAGTTTTTAGTGGACTGAATAAATCCGAACATTTCTTTGATGAACTTTCCGCAAAACTGGCTGTTCAGCAAGATATTCGTAGTTTTTTAAAAGAATGTAACTGTGATCCTTGTAACCACTGTCTGGATTATTGTTTTTTTTAAAGATATGTAGTACTCAATAAATCTTTCATATTAATTCATTTTTTAGTTATTAACTTTCATTTAATGTGATTCGCATATAAATCAGAAATGGAGTTTCGTATACGAAAATTAGCTTTAATTTTAATGTTTTAAGAGAATTATGATAAAACTAAGATCAATTCTTTATATCGAAATTTCTATATATCGAATTTTTTTCCGGAATTTTGCTACTTTGATATATGGAGGTTCGACTGTATATATATATATATATATATATATATATATATAAATAAATAAATAAATAAATAAATAAATAAATATATATATATATATAAATAATTAAATAAATAAATATATATATATACAGTCGAACCCCGTTATAACGAACTTCAAGGGACCAAAGGTTTGGTTCGCTATATCCAGTGGTTCGCTATATCCGAACCGTTAAGAAAAATGTTCACAAAATGTATAACTCATTAGTTGCTATGTGTAATTAATAATGATGTATTAAAAAACGATAAAATATATTAAAAATGACCATTAATGAATGAAATTGACTGAAATCGATAACATTAAACTGATACAATACTAATTAAACTAATTAAAAATGAAAGACAAATGGATATAAATTCATTTTACCTTTAATTCTTGCTCACTGTTTTGTTACAGAAATAATCGGTAATCTTCTGCTGACGTAATACCGATTTCAAAAACATTATATGAATTTCTTTGTCCAGTATGTCAAATGACTGCAACACTCTTTCTTCCACTGTTTGTGTGGAAAAAATACTTATTAATTACACGCATTGCTGCTGTAGCATCTAAGATGGTGGGAATTTCATCATTTATGTGCTCCTCTTCATCAGCATCAAATGCAGAATCTTCGATTTCAGAATGATTCATTTTAATTTCTTCCACAATATCTTCATCAGTCGGATTTTCACATGTAATGATTTCATCATCAAATGTTTCGAACAATTGCATGTCACAATACGAGAATGAGGAAATATTGTGTTTTTCTATCCACATCGCGATAGGTAAATCTTCATCATCTTCTTCTTCAACATTCTTTGCTAGGCCAGCATGTCGAAAACATTTGCTAATTGTAGAATCTGTAACAAACCGCCGAGATTTTTCGAGCATTATAAGTGCATCAAGAAGAGAAACGTCACATTTTACATTTTTATCATATCCTTCTAAAATTCGTAAAATGAGCTGCTTCCTGTAATGACATTTAAGGCTTCTGATGCCACCCTGGTCCATAGGCTGTACTACAGAAGTTACATTCGGGGGAAAGAGTACAATTCTGATCGATTGTAACTGTTTATCGTTTTTGTGTGCACTACAATTGTCAAGCAGAAGTAGAATTTTCCGTTTTTTAGCTGAAAGTTCACGATCCCACTTTCGAAGTTCTTTTTCAAACAGTTCCTTAGTCATCCACGCCTTACGGTTGGCTTCATAAGAAACAGGAAGCCGTTTGATATTTTTGAAGCATCTGGGGTGTTTAGATTTTCCAATTACTAGAAGCT
Organism: Dolomedes plantarius; assembly: GCA_907164885.2. NCBI lineage: Eukaryota > Metazoa > Arthropoda > Arachnida > Araneae > Dolomedidae > Dolomedes > Dolomedes plantarius. The sequence goes on from OU015490.1 coordinate 120,866,832, forward strand.
TACGACGTTCAGTTCCACTCATATTGGCACACACAAGAAATGTGATTCTGTCTTTCGACAATTTTCCGCCATTACATTTCTCTCCATTAAATTTTAATGCCTGGTTTGGTGTCATCTTGTAAAACAGTGCAGCTTCATCAGCATTAAATATGTCATTCTCGTCATATTCACTAGAGATAACATTCCAAATATTTTCTTTCCACGTATCGATGTCGGATGTTGAAACATCTCCGACAATTTTTCCTGAAGATATGTTGTTCCGCTTCTTGAATCTGTCTAACCATCCATTAGAACACGAAAATGGAATTCCAAATTTACTGGCAAATTCATCAGCTTTTGACTGAAGCATTTGCCCAGAAATTGGTACATTTTGGCTTCTTTGAATGCTGAACCATTTTAATAAAGCTTCTTTTACTTCTTGATGGTCAGCTTTTCTTAATTTTTTTGGGGAGTTCAAATTTTTCTCGAAAGCAGAAAGTATGCTTTCTCTGTTTTTCCATATTGTTCCAACTGTAGATTGTGATAAATCTTTTTTTCGGCAAATGTCAACTTGGCTACCTCCATTTTGTATTTCTCTTATGATATTTACTTTTTCTTCGATGCAGAATGCTTTACGCTTGCTCGACATGATGTACCTAATGATTTCTTAAAAGCGAATTTTTAACTTGTGATAAACACTCAATTAGGTGAATTAGATGAAATGACTTCCCTTTCACCTGCGTGTGGAAATGAATCTTCCGGCTCGAATCTGAGCTGACCTTTCCCCTTGTTCTCGGGTGCGCATATGCTATACTGTTCATGATTTTACTTATTCTCCTCGACCGTTTGGTGAACCTTTCCCCTCCCCTCCCCTCCCCTCCCTCCTCTTACTGTGGTTTCGCTTACCGAATTACTGGCGGGATTGCAACTGCAGAGTGGCTATCGTAAAAGAGAAAGAATGCAGATGTTTCTACCCTTGAATAAACAGACGTATCGCTGATTTACTCCGAGTTTCACTAGCTGACATACATTTCCATATGAAATCAGAGTCGAAGTCATGTTTTCACAACTGCGGAAAAATAAAAAATAAAAAATAAAAAATCAGTCGACTGAAAAAAAAAGGTTCGTTATAGTCGATTCTTAACATTTCGGAGGTTCGCTATAAAATGGTAAATTAGCATTAAATAGAATAGGAAAACGCCGGGACCAAAAACTTCGTTCGTTATATCCCAGGTTCGCTATAACGGGGTTCGACTGTATATATATATATATATAATGAATTTATACTAAATTCCTTTTCTAACTTGTATGTTAACATTTTGTTTAAAAAACAAGTGACACAGAAAAATAGCTTTGTAAGAGATGATCCTGTTTCCTTGCTAAAACTTCCCGAGCAGAGTTTTGATAAATCCAATTTTGCATATTTTCTCCTGTAAAACAAAGTTATTATCCAGAATAAAACTACTCTTGTATTGCGTAATTAGATATTTCTATGCAAATGGTTTTAAATTTTTCGCGAGGAGATTAAAGAACACGTCCGGGTGTGCTTACTCGGTGTGGGACGTAGATGCTCACATGCAAGCAAGGCTAAAATTGTTTCATTTCGAACGTTAGTCTCTGTATTATTTTCTGTGATTTAGATTTTGTTAGAAATCTGATATACACTTGTTCCTTTAATTACATAAAAATGTGATATTTTGAGTATTTCGTGAAATTCACACATTTATTCCTAAAAGACTATTAAATTAAAGATTTCATTTAATGTATAAATATTTTATCGGTCATTTGCAATTTCTTTATTGAATTCTGTATGCTGTGGAAAAGATCGTAAAAACATTTCTGACTTGTCACACACACACACACACACACACACACACATATATATATATATATATATATATATATATATGCATATAAGTAGCAATTGCAAAAAGGGAATAATATTAATTCACCCATGAGAAATCAATATAAAGTATACATTAATTACGGCGCTAAGCTGCACGTAAAAGTGTTACCATATAAGAGGTAGTAAAACAGAAATTAAGGGAATCATGAATGTATTACTATAATTACAAGATAAAAAGAACTTTTTATATACCATGTTTTTAAATTTTCTGTTGAATCTTGTAGGGTTCGCGGGTTGCTCAGATGCAAATTTCTGGTAGCAGCGCTGTACATGCCAGCCGAAGTGAGTTCGGCGCAGGTGTTTGATCTATTTAAAGGGCACACGCTGAGTTGGCAGAAGCCCAAGACTGGAGTAGCGATACGAGAGAGAGCCGAGGCAAGCTTGATGGAAGGTGATAGCGGTGTTTAACTGATAGAGCGTGTATTGGTATTTAGCCGAGGTGGCTGCACGACTTCGAGAAGTAGCTCAGAGCCGAGGTTTACGGGTATTATTAGTGAATGAATACTCTGCCTGAAGGATTCATTGCGACCTTTAGTTTTTTAGTACCGCGGGTTGCGGTACTGTTGTGTATTATTTTGGAAGCCCCAAGTCTGTCTATGTTAGTCTGCCTCTACGTAGAGAATAAAGGAGTTATTCTGAAGTTATCCCTCGTACGTTATAATGTGCCTGGACCGTTAGAGATACAAAAAAGGAAGCACACAAAAAAGGAAGAACCACATAATCTTATAAACTTGACAATTCTATGTATTAATAAATACTTTTTTCAATTTTTTTTGATGAATTATTCCATGAACTTGAAAGAAAATAAGTTAATTGGAAGTTAACTTGCATGTAAATTTCCGTTCCCGTCCCGGCCGATAGATAACTGAACCAGTCTACAAAACAAAATTAACTGAAAATGAATTCTATCCTGCTTAAAGATGGCTAAAAGTATTAAAATATTGCATGGTCATCGTGTTCTGAGCTATTCTAATAGGTTTAAATGTCTAGTCAGTCGGGAAGTTAGTTAAAAATCGATTGCAAGATTTGTACTGGACAAACACACACACAAACAAGAAAGCGAGTTAATAAAAACATGGTAATAACTGTACGGAAAGCATGGGATGAAAGAATAAAATAAAACTATCAGAAAATGAACGCCTTGTAGCTAATGACATGGGGGAGTTGTGGCCCCTTTCTCCGGTTAAAACATGTTTTTATGCCCAGGCAACACTCCCGGAGGTCCGCTACAATTCCACAAACCTATATTATAAAAGAGCATAAATGATAAATAAAGGAATAGATTGCAAAAGTAAGACTAATAACTACAGCCCATACACACTACAGAGATTAAGTCCAAACCATACTACTCACTGTTGTGTATCGCTTTATAATTAAAAAAATATATAAATTAAATATACAGTGAATTATATACCTTAATAATTTTCTCCACCTATTGTTTAACTTTGATGAGTGTCATTAGATTAGTTTTCGCGCGAATTAATTGTAATGGCATTCATGAAAGTTGAGCAAATGATAAATCCTGTTTTATGTACTATAAATGTACCATGCAGGTATTTAATTTATTTTAGTGTTTGATTGCCTGACAATTTTCAATTTATTTTAATTCTTTTTCATGTGGATTGACTGACTCAAGGTAAAGATTTTTTTAAAATTAAGCTTTGTTTAGTCTTTTTATTTATTTTTCCCCTTTTTATTTTTAAGTTTTATACGCTTAATTTTTTTCTTTTTTATATATATATTTTAAATTATTGCGTATTGGTTTGAAACACAGAAGTGCTTCTCGAGAATCTTAAAGAAATGGCGATACAGTTTATTCAGTTTCATTAAAAAAAAGAGAGGATTTTACTCACTTTTTGCTAAGGAATGTACTGATAAGCGGACCACCTGGGGCTCCCCCGTATGCTTGATAACCGGATGTGAGAGGGCCCTGTACATGCCTCCGGCGAATAACAGCACAGATGATGTAATTAAAAGGGGAGCCACGTGGAATGGACCAAAAAAGATTATAAAAAGGCTGCACACAAAAAATAAGAGAACTTTTTTCTGGCTGACTCGTTGACTCGCTAACTTTTACTCTGATCCATGCTGCCTGTTCGGTTCCTACTGGAAACTTGGTAGAACGCCATGAAGATTTTTGAACAAAGACCCTGGACCCCTGGTATTGACTCTCCCGATGTACGAAGACGATGGAGCATGTGGTCTCGAGGCTTTTAAGCTATCCGATAAGATAAGTTTGTTTTTTAGCCATGGCATAATTTAATTTAAAATTTTTTGTAAAGATTTTCTTGTCAATCTCAATTTTTTTTTATTTTTTATTGTGGCCATTTTTTTTTATGTTGTTCAAGGTGATGCTTATTAATTTATTATGAGGGATATTATTAGTTAATATTATGTTTACAAGTAGAACGAGTGATATTATTAATATGTATGTGTATAGTGATGTATAAAGAAGTTAAAGGCAATGAGATAAGATTTCTCTAAATTCTGTTGTTTAACGTAAGGTGATAAGATTTTATTAATTTGTGTTAAAAGTAATGAATAAAATTTTTTGGTTTGGTCCCTCAGTTAAAATTGTGTCTGTCATGTTTTGTGAGTAATCATTTGTGAATTTCTATTAGCCTCAGAAAAACCATACTACTCACTAACCTAAGAACTCCTTATATAACACTTCCTATAGAAGTCCATTTCTAACTCTACTATTACACAGTTATTCAAACAAAAATACTGGGTTAAAATATTAGTGAGGAATTTTCGTGGAAATCACTTATCACTTGCCATTCTCACGTATTTCTTAATATTGATGGTCATTTCCATATCATTAGAATGTAATCTTCTATATCTTAACAAATAATTAACAATAATATAACGTTTTATGTTTTTGTGTACGTCACTGCCCCATGCCATTATGCGGACAGTTTCAAAACTAAAATTATCACATTTGTCATATAAACTGTATAATATGTTATCTTGATTATCGATATAAAGACTTAAATCCAGAAAAACCAATCTACCCGTGTTATCAAATTTATTTACTACTAGCTGTAAACAATCTTGTTAAAAACTAAAACTGAGAGATGTTACATTTTCATTGAAACATACGAGAATGTCATCAACATAACGAAAGTATACCAACTCATTCAAAAGCATCATTCCTCTTTCATAGTAGTGTGGTGCTCCATGGTCTGCATATTCCGCTTGCATTTTAGAAAGATTAATTACTAATTAAATATTCAGTGAATCACTTTAATTTATGCATTGAATCGCTTCTCATCAGCAAGCGTCATATCAAATTCTGATTGGCTGCTTAATCAGTTAAAAGCCACAGCCAGACCGGTAGAAAGCAGAGGTTCTTAAGTTTTTACCAAGTCGTGGCTTGTTTCGCCTTTTGTCAGTTTAACTGGCGTGTTTTAATTTGGAGGCTGTAGGCGGTTGCTCCCTCTTTTACGGGCCGTATTTCAAATAAATTTAGACCTCTCGTGATGTTTCAAGTCGATTTACCAAAGCAGGTTCACGCAATAATTTAAGATGTACATGTCGGCGTAATTTGCCAAAGCTAAGACTTTGTTAATAAATTGTTAAGTTTTGTTAAATGCGTTTGAGTGACTGACTTACCCTCCACAATAGTGGTGATATTTACGCACCCACCATAGTAGTGTAAATATACAGATGGTGGACAAAATAATACGAACACCTGTGAAATAATGGAAAATCTTTATTAATAGGGGGTTGGACCACCGTTTGGCTGAAGTACAGATTTAATGCGACGTGGGATAGATGCATAAAGGTCATGGACAATATTTAAAGGAATATTAAGCCATTCCTCTTGAAGAGCGGTCTCTAATTCCGAAAGTCCGAATGGAGGTGGAAATCGGGAACGAGGTTTGGACTCCAAATATTGCTATAAATGTTCAATAATATTCAAGTACGGAGACTGAGGAGGCCTTGCGAGATGTTCAACTGCATCGTCATGCTCTTCGAACCATTCTTAAACACACCTAGCAGTGTGGATAGGGGCGTTGTCGTCTTGAAAAAGCGGTCGCTCTCCAGGGAATACAGTCTGGACAAAATGATGGACATGATCCCCTAGAACGCTTAGATAGTGATAGGATTTGATCCTCCCATGCAGAATAACAAGTAGCCCAAGATCGTGCCAAGATATCGCACTCCATACCATAATGCAGCCACCCCCATGCTTCACAGTCGGCAAGAGGCATTCAGGATGAAACGCTTCTTTGGGCGTTCTCCAGACATAAACGCATCCGGTCGTCTGGAATAGGGTGAATGACGATTCATCTGACCATATTACCTGTTGCCACTGCTGTGGGGACAAGCCTTTGTGATCTCTGCACCATTGGCGTCGCTTGAAAGCATTAGTTGCTGTCACCAAGGGTTTACGAATTGCCACTGTGCCATAAATGTTCGCAGCATGAAGTTCCCTTTTGACAGTTTTTGTTGATACGGGGTCCTGGAGATGACTGTTCATTTCGGATGTTATCTCGAATAACGATTGCTTGTGCTTTCGGGCTACTATGCGCTTCAAGACCCGTCTATCCCTATCATCTTGCTTAGACTTTCGGCCACTGTTGTGCTTTGAAGACGTCGTCTTACCCTCTTTCGTGTACGCTGTCATAACGGCTGATACCGTACTCCTTGCAAACCCCAAAAGGTTTGCTGTTTCCGTAACCGATGCTCCACCACGCGCTCCAACTATCATTCCTCTTTGGAACTCTGACAGGTCTGACATTTCAACTTATCACAGACAGTTCGATAGAAGCATGCAACGTAGGTGACTGCTGTTGAGAGACTGATACCTTCCTCTTCACGCTCACTAGGTGGCAGACTTCTGTTGCAGGTGGCGCGGATGTACTGCAAGTGTGAAATACGTCATACTTTTTCACAGGTGTTCGTATTATTTTGTACTCCATCTGTATATCAGCTATAGCTGACGAACATCATCCGCCCATTGGGATAGCATGAACCTGCTTGTAAAAATTGGTATCATTATGCAACACTATTTCATATAGTACTAAGTCCAGTAAAACTCGATATTTATTGAAATTTATATATTCTTTCAAATCGTACTGTTCAAAGAATCCAATGATGATTTGATAAAGGTCTTTTAAATCAATAGAATTATATAAGTCAGTAATATCGTCACTTTTAATTTCCTTTATACTACCAATGCCCTTTAATTGTTTGATAACTGAGTAACTATTTTTAACAAAATAGCCGCGTTTAGAAACCAGCATACCTAGAACATTATTAAGTATTTTCAGAAGTTTATCGTTAGCTAATTGCTTACTCTCTCTCTCTCTCTCTCTCTCTCACACACACACACACACACACACACACACACACACACACACACATATATATATATATATATATATATATATATATATATATATATGGGTGTAGTGGATTCTGTGCTCGCAAGTCGAGAATACGTGCTCTTGTGGTAGTATATAGAAGGTTTGGTCTTTACCGGTCGGTTCGTTTTGCTGCTGTTGCACCGTATATATATATATATGCCAATCTTCTTTTCCACCAATTATTAATAACGCTGTGATCCGGTTCTTTTGGTCTGAAGGTGTATTAGGAGCCGAAAGCTTTCAGCACAATTTTGATACAATGTTTTACGACGACCGCGAAGTGTATACGAATAGACTGAGAAGTTCAAAATCGGTCGGACAATCGAGAAGGGCGGGATAAGATCAGGACAGTATCTTTAGGATCACACAGTGCTGTTCATACTTGATGCAAACGAAGACTGGCGTAACCATATTCACTGTGCAAAAGCAGTAAAACGAACTAACTGATGAAGGCCAAACTTTCCACAGGGGATGACAATAGCACGTACTCTCGATCTGCGAGCGCAGAAAGCACTACACCCACCCGATAGATGACTACAGCTAAAGTGTGAATAATGTTTGATTTACCTTCGTATGTATATATATATATATATATATATATGTCAGAAAATAATTGGGAAAGGAATAATTAAGTTGAATTTACAGGGGGCTTAGGGATTAATTCATTTTTGTGGCACGAAAATGCCACTAGAATTCATATTTCCCGACGCGCGGGTAGTAAAGTAGGTTATTTTCCCCGTTTTGAGATTGACCTTCGATTCGCAGTGGAAGGAAGCCTCGCAGAGAGAAATTATTTTAGGTCATGTGCATGATTGGGCGCGAAAAGAAAGTTCCAGAAATTTCTAATTTGGGCTCTGCGCATGTGCAGGGAGAGTGGACGCGATGTTTTGACCTCGAAATCGGCAGAGCGCGGGATAAAACTCAATGCCGACGGACGTATGTTGGCCGCGTCTCAAAATAAAAAAATGTCAAAAACTTAATGAGCTGAGTTGGAGCTTTGGTTCGTATGAAGATGAATAAACTAAATTAGTTAAAGTATGGACTGATATTACTTCATTTCTACCACCCGCCACCAGTACTAAAGATGATGACTGCTTTAAAGGAATTGTAACAGGAAACAACAACCCTGTCATATATATATATATATATATATATATATATATATATATATATATATATGTGTGTGTGTGTGTGTGTGAGTGTGCATATAACTTATACATTGTAAGTAATTCATCAGAAAATAAGAAAGTAAAATACATAAAGAAGGATTTTTCTTTATTTTCAATTTATTTGACTATCTTTTTCCATGCGGGGATCTCGGGGCCTTGGGATGTCTTTTGGCTAGACCTGCAACCTATTCAGAAAGATTCCCTTGGAAGTAACTGATTCGGTTAGGCCTCATGATGAAGAGACCGGTCGGTTGCCTCGTTAAATGGTTTAGTTTTTATACTGCTACAGAATCTTGCATTTATGGTGCGTATAGCTCTTAGTGCAGGAATTCTGTTTATTTCGTTTGACTGTCTTTGCATTCTACCTATTTTATAATATCTTTTACTGCCAAATTATTTGCATTTTACATATGCATGTGTGTTTGTGTGCGTATGTAATTGTTTCAGACCCCTTAAAGAAAATGCACTACCATCCGCAATGTTTTCAAATCGTCATTTGCTATCGATAGAAATTTCATATCAGTTCTAATTTCTGTTACAGAAAAAAATCCCAGAAAAACGAACTCGAGAACATTCATTGTATTTAACTATTTTATGTTCTCGAACAATCTCACTTTTAAAAGGAAGTTACTCAACGGATACTTGAATACGAACTATTATGCAACTGAAGGTACTATAACACTGATTGATGGTTCTCTCATAACCGTATAAATAAAATTACTTAGAAAGTTGAGGAATGCGAGGAATAAATTTTTTCAGACTCATCAGTAAAAGATTAAAATGTGAAACCAATAATTCTGAAAACTTTTTCTCATCTTATTATCACATTCAAAACCAAACCACTGTCATGCTAGCTTTCAGGTGATACATTGCACTTATAAAATTGTTAAAGCAACATACTAATTAGCGATCTCTTCTGCGTATCTAACATTTCTTTAAAAATGTTTTGGAAAAAAATGCTCTTACTAAAAAAAACACTTTGCACAAACGCAGAATTCTTAAAACCCCAAACATTAGCAGAAATGCCCCTACTTTATCATCCAGTAACGAGATTAAGGCTTATCCGAAAAGAAACGTAATTTAGTTACGAAGCCTCCTGAAACATTACTTTTGATAATGAAAGCGCTGTGACCTATTCAAACCACATCGGGCCGGAAAGGAAAATTATGCTTGTTTTTTGGGATGTAAGTTTTTGTATGAAATAGTGTGAACCGCTTGTTTCTACGACGGATACATTGCTTGATATAATATTTTAATGCTACACAGTCTATGAGCACCCTGCTACGCACGTGTTCTACAGTGAATACATTGATTTATACAATAAGTTTTATGCTGTACTGTCTATGAGTGTCATGTTACACATCTGTTCTACAGTGATTACATTGCTTGATACAATAATTTTCATGCTATATTTTCTATGAGCACCCTGGTCATGACTTCTATGATGAATACATTGCTTAGAACAAGATTTTATGTTACATAACATCTTAGTACAAGATCTTATGTAACATAACATCTTAGTACAAGATTTTATGTTACACACACACACACACACACACACACATATATATATATATATATATATATATATATATATATATATATATATATATATATATATATATATGTGTGTCAGAAAATAATTGGGAAAGGAATAATTAAGTTGAATTTATAGGGGGCTGAGGGATTAATTCATTTTTGTGGCACGAAAATGCCACTAGAATTCATATGTGGTTTACTGTCTACGAAAGTACGACGGTTTTTTTACTGTCTACGAAAATATTTTTGTGCATTTGTTCTACGATGAATACATTGCTTTATACAACATTTTTATGTTGTACTGTTTATGAGCACCCTGCTATGTATATGTTCTATGATGAATTCATTGCTTGATATAAGATTTTATTTTGTACTCTCTATGAGCACCCTGTTGCGCATCTGTTTCTACGATGAATACACTGCTTGATGCAACTTTTTATGCTGTATTGTCTATGGGCAAATAGCTACGCATTTGTTCTTTAGACCTAGGAAGAATTCTTCTTTAGGAAGATTTGTTCTTTAGACCTTAGAATTCTAGGAAGATTTGTTCTTTAGACCTTAGAATCTAGGAAGGTGAATTTTTCACGTGATTCGCCGTAATTTAAAGGATATGTCTAAAATACTGTTTAATAGACATTGCCTTTATTAGACATTGCGAGGTATGTCTATGATACTTTCTACAACTTTCCCTTGCTCAAATATCATTAAAATGTCCACGGTATTTTTAATTGAGAGTTTCTATAATAATTCAGAAAATTGAAGTAACAAATTTAGAAAATAAACAATTAATTCAGAAGTGCTTTCACATATAATTCATAAAATGCGTAATAATTCAGATAAATAAGTAATTATTGCAGAATAATTCAGAATGTAACAAAGAATATGATATAATTCTGAAAATCAGACTAATTCAGAATATAATAAAGAATATGATAATTCTGAAACTCAAAAAAATTCATAAAGTCTTTTCTATAATTTAGAATAATTCTTAATATAATAAACAGTGCGATAAAGGAGGAAATCAGAGTAATTCAGAAAATAATAAAGAATACAATACACCAGGAAATCAGAGTACTTCAGAAAATAATAAAGAATATGATAATTCTGAAACTTAGAAAAATTCAGAAAATATTTTCTATAATTTAGAATAATTCATAATATAATAAAAAGTACAAAAAAATGGAAATCAGAGTAATTCAAAAACTCAGAAAAGATCAGAAAATATTTTCCACCTCCCAGTGCAATTCAGAAATTTTTTTTCGATTAATCTGAAATAATTTTAAAAACTTTCTAAAAATTGGGATATTTTAAGATGATTGCAAGTACCTAAAACAATATCATCATGTGCAAATCAATATGTGCTTGATATTAAAACTTGGTGAGATCTTCTTTCTATTTAAATAACTTTTTTTAAAAATTCTCATGGGTAGTTCCGTGAAAATAAACCTTAACTTCTGGATACTTTAAAACCGGACACTCTGTATTATTTGCATTTTTTTAAACGAAATATGCTCCAATTTGTAAAATTTCTTTCTCTATTACGGAGTACAATTAAAAAAAAATCTTTCAAACCAAGTCGGCAATCCTTGGACATATTTCTTCATAGGTTAACATTGAGGTGAGCGAATCCAATAGGGTTAATACACAACAGCCTAAATTATTTCGCCTAAAACAGTGCATGCATAAATACTGCACGTTTTTTGAGCAAATTTATAGCTGAATTTACATTTTTTATTTTAAGGTGATTTTCAGGACAAAGACATGAACGTTTTTAAATTTAAAATCAACTTTGCATGAATATTGGAACAAAAGCCCACTTGGTCGTATTCGACTAAAAGATTCGAGTTTAAGTTGTTAGATTTCTAAAGCAGGACATTCGATAAATAAAATCCTCAGCCATCGGAATCTTTTTCCTAGAAATTATAATGGATGAAAAAATGTTTTGTAAAGCATTACCTCGGCCAGACTTGGAATTTGTTAAATCTCAAACGTAAGTAAAAAGCTTCCACTTTATAAAGTGGTAACATGATTACGATTTCTTCAAAAAGAAACGTAATTCTGCTAAGCCACCCCAGGAAACATTATTTTTTAGAAGGAAAGCACTATGCTCTATTTGAACCACATGTGTGGTAAAGACTAAAACATCGAATTTTTGTGCAAGGCGCTATACAATTGGATTTTCCTTCAATTATTACTATAAAACAATGAAACTTTTTATATTATTTGAGTTTTATAAAATTATTTTTTGAAAAACACTGGGCAGTCAAAATAAGATTTATTTGTGTATGGGTTAAATTTTTTGTGATGATTCTTTTGAATATAACTGATCTTTAAAGTCCCCTGAAATAATACTTAGTAAACCTGCCGATTTTAGACTAAAAGAGAAAGTAACATATATATATATACATAAAATATATATAAATAAATAAATAAATAAATATATATATATATATATATATATATATATATATATATATATATATTTATATATATATATATATATATACATACAGTGGAATCTCAATCGATCGTTTTCGGATCCATCGTTTTTCCGTATGTGTCGTTCTTTTTATCCAGTCCCAACGATCAGATTGCTTTGTTATGTTTCCGCATCTATTGTTTTCCCGCATTTATCGTCCAGTTCAGTCGGTTCCTTGAAAAACGATAGATCGAGATTCCACTGTATATATGTTACCGTGAAAGACCGAAATTGGAGAATGTCGACATTCACCGGTGAATGTCAACAAACACCAAATACGTCGGTGAAAGATCGAATATTTCATTACATTCTTGTACATTCGGACCCTCACCGGTGTATGTCGACAATCACAGATATGCTCTGGTGGAGGTCGAAAAGACATGAGCCGACAAAGAGGCGACTGGCTGTTTCCCGCCAAATCCTTTGTTCAGCTTGGAGTCAGTCCGCTTTGTCAGTCTTATGCAAGGTTTGATGGTGAGAGCAACGTTTTCTTAATTTTTTTCCGATACCCTAATTTATACAGAATGGATACTGCAGTGAATCGTAATCTTTTTCCTGAAAAGTTAAATGCATTAATTGCGGGTAAACGAGAAGACAATTGTTTTATTTTTCTCAGGAAAAGTACTCTAAAATACTTTCTGAAGTGGTTTCTGCTAAAACTAAGTGCAACACACCTTTGGATTACAGACGATTAAAACGTTTTGACGTTTTAAAAATTAATGATGAAGAGAAGTTAATTGTACCATTAAAACCAGGAGAAACGAATATACAGTATTATGTTTACCAATGAGGAATTGTTCAGTATACTATATGAAACTCACACCAGAATAGGCCACGGAGGAAGAACACGTATGCTTAAAGAGTTGCAAAATAAATACAAAAATATTACATATGAAGTTGTAATGTTGTATTTAAATTTATGCAAACAGTGTCAAATGAAACACAGTGCACCTAAGAAAGGTATTGTTGTGAAACCAATGATCAGTTCTGAGTTAAACTCAAGATGTCAAGTTGATCTGATAGATCTGCAGTCAAACAGAGATGGCGAATATAAGTTCATAATGGTGTATCAAGATCATTTAACTAAGTTTGTCCAGCTACGACCTTTGAAAACTAAGAGGACGGAAGAAGTAGCGTATCACGTTCTTCCAATATTTTTAACATTTGGTGCTCCACCAATATTGCAATCAGATAAATGGTAGAGAATTCAGTAATCAAGTCATATCCAAAATATGCGCTATGTGGAAATATGTTAAGATAGTTCGTGGAAAGCCTCGTCAAAGTCAAACACAAGGCTCAGTTGAAAGGGCCAATCAGGATATACAGAATATGCTAACTGCATGGATGAACGATAACGATACAAATAAATGGTCAGAAGGTTTACCCTTTGTTCAATTTGCCAAGAACACTACATACCACGAAGGAATACGCCAAAGTCCTTAAGAAGCCATGTTTGGCATTAAAGCGAAAAGAGGCATAGCATCGTCTTTTTTGCCTAGCGAACAAATCGCAAATATCGAAACCGAAGAACAACTTGAAGAAATTACCAATACTTTTGAAACCGAAGAACAGCTTGAAGAAACTGGTAATACTTCTGGAAAAAATTTGAGCGGTGGTCTTACCGAAAACCATATTCCAAAGAAAAATATTGAAGAGGACTTGCAATCTACCACGTCTTCACATCAAGTTCTGACTGCAAAACACGAGTTAATTTCTATAAAAAGAGCGGCCGCGAAAGAGAATCTTCTACTGCAAGCAACAAAAATGTTACGAACCTCACAAAAACAATTTCCTCCTACTCAAATTGGTGATACTGTACGAATACAAGTCCCTGATGTCGACCGTGGTCGTACAGATAACCGAATTGTGTTAGCGGTTGTTGTTGGACTAGAAGACTCCAACTTCTATAAACTTGAAAATGAAAATGGTACCATCAAGCAGCTTTACACACATAATCAGTTCGTAATTTGTAAAGAAAAGTTACTTTCCATAGATGAGATTTATTTTCAAGAAATTTCGCTGAGAGAAGCAGCTGCAGCTAATTCGAGAAGTGGTGGGCAAGGCTATACATGCTGTCATTGCAAAAGGAAGTCTTCCACAAATAAATGCAGTTGTAAAAGCAAGGGCCTCTTGTGCAATTCAAAGTGTGATAATAGTTTAAGTTGTTGCAATAAATAAGATTTGAATCACATAATTTAGTAAGTTTTTTATTACTATTTTATTTTCTCATTTAGAACGTACGGTATAATTAAGTAAGTTTTTAACTTCTATTATTTTCCTTTCTCATTTTGAATGTACTGTATAATTAAGTAAGTTTTTAACTTCTATTATTTTCCTTTCTCATTTTGAATGTACTGTGTGTTTTAAGTTCTTAGTCATTCCTCTCAGAAAGAGAGGCGAAAAATTTATCGCGACTGAATTACGGAGAAGAAAATATAAATCTCGGACATGTTCAATATTCACCATTAGTGCATGGTGAATGTCGACATTCACTGGTGTAAGTCAGAAATAAGGGTATTTAGCAAATATTTCGGACATACACCAAGCGACTATGTGTTTGTTGACATTCACCGGTGAAAGTCGACATTCTCCAGATTTCGGTCTTTCACCGTAACATATATATATATATATATATATATATATATATATATATATATATATATATATATATATATGTATACATATGTGTATATATGTATATATATATATATATATATATATATATATATATACTCACAGGGCTAGATTTGAGGGGGAACGCGCCGGAACATCGTTCCGGTACCTCTCTTTATCAATAATTTGGAATACCCCCCACACACCCCGGAAGGTTACCGTTCCGGCAGCTCTATTTCTAGAAATCTAGCACTGTGTATATATATATATATATATATATATATATATATATATATGTGTGTGTGTGTGTGTGTGTGTGTGTGTGTGTGTGTATTTATATATTATATACAGTGCAACTTCTCAATGGCGGCCAGTAAGGGTTCCAAAAAAAGGAGCCGTTTTGAGGGGTGTTCGTCGAAGTTAGTTTTCTTCCGTAATATTGGCTCTATGGAGTCTTTAATCGGTTCAGCACAATATATGGCCGTTTTTTGTTGAATGAACTCAACTTTCAATCATATTTAAATATCACAAAAATGAACATTTTAGAAGGGAAAGGGTACTTAATATATACTATGATTCTTTTAGAATTACGTTTTTCAACATTATTTTTAAAAATTTGTATTGGCTAAGCAGACCCTAATATTCCTCAGTACTTAGGTCTTAGTTCGCAGAATGGAACATTTCTTAAGTGCTAATTTTATTCTTTACAAACATACACCTATAACACCGTGCCAGTTACCGTTATAGAATTTTGTATACCATTCTTTCTTCTGTTTTCATGAAACTGACTTCTGAATGTTTCGAATCAGAGTTAAAAAATTCTAAAAATTGATTCCATAAAACAATGTAACCCCCCTAAATATGATTTTTTCCCCTTTCCTATGAGTCAAAAATAATCAATCCTATTGGGAATCGAGGCGTTCCCGTTGAAAAGAGGGTAAGTGTCAAAATTTCCGACGAGTATTTTTTCACTGATACAAGGGTTTTTTTCCAAGGCAAATGGCGTTGTGACGTTGTCTCCATTACTACACGAAAATTGTAATTATATAAGTCTGTGATGCTCGTTCCTTCCCCTCAACATGAACATGTCATCTATCGGCGAAATGTTAAACTGAGCGGTCGTATAAACTCTAGGATAAGAGGTCATAAATTTTGTGTAATATGCGGTTATGGCGTTATAAAAGGCATAAATCCCAGAGTGGTTCGAGGGCTCTCCAGAATTTTGACACTATAGCGATATGTGGAATCCCATAAACTTTAGACACTTACGAGCACTTAAAACGCCGGAGAACGCTTTTGAATTCGCCGACCGTATAAAAGAAGACCCCCAATATTCCACAAGAAGAGATCTGTCTTGAGTGCCAGAGAGGACGCAGATCTCCTGGTCTTTCGGCCTGATAGGCCGAGTTGTCGGTGAACCCGAAGCCGTCCTGACATATCTAACTGTAAATTCTAACTCGCTGTACATACTTGTTTTTTTGTAGTTGTAGTGTTTAAGGTAGCGTAGTAAAGTAATTGAAGCGAAACGCTTGTCTTATTATTGACTACGTTACAGCGTAGAAAAGGGACATAAGTGCATAGCTAGTTTGGATTAGTTCTGTGTAAGGCACTTAGCCCCTTTTCCTCGGCATTAGCTTTGGAAAAAATCCTTATATCAGTATAAAAATACTTTTTGGAAATGTTGTCACTTACCCTCTTTTCAACGGGAACGCCTCAATTGTTTTCAATGCTTTTTGCGTATATGAAATTGGAAATACTTTGTAAATTGAACACTTGGTTTGGTTTATACATCGAAAACAAAATATTCTTTACATCTTAAACTTCAAATATTACAAAAAATGCTTTGAATTGCTCAAGTTGTTTTTATAAGCATAACTGTATTTATATAAAGGCATAGATGACAGAAAAAATCACTATAAAATGCATACAAATTTTTAAAAAATTGCAATATTGTGTCGTCCCTCTTATGTTACCTAAGTTCACAAAAAACTCAGAATTGTTATTAGTTTTGAAATATAATGTTCTTTAAGTAGAATAATTAAGGAAGCAAAATGCTTGAATAATAAATTTATCACCCTTCCTAAAAATGCTTTTTTTTTCTCGAAAAAATATCCTTTTGCTTTTTGTAAAAAAAAAGGAAAAAAAAAAAAAAGCTCCCACAAACACAGAATTCGTTAAACCCCCAAACATTAGAAGAAACGCTTCCACTTCATCATCCGGTAACAAGATTACAGCCTCTATGAAAAGAAACGTAATTTAGTTAAGGAGCTTCCTGAAACATTACTTTTAATAAGGAAAGTACCCCGACCTATCGAGACCGCATCTGGTGGGAAGGAAAAAATAATGCATAATCCTTGTTTACAGGGTAAAACGAAGCAGGATTTCCCCTAAGAAGCTGCAATCTAATCATCAAAATTCTTAAAACTTAAGAGTGCGATAAACAAAAAGCCCCTTATTGTAGTAAAATTATTAAAATGGAGAACTAAAGTTTGCATAATTGTGCACTTAAACGTAGTTTTTCTCCAAATTTGTTCATTCGTTACCGAAAAGAGTATACTTAGAAACTAGATTTTAAATATTTTCTCTTTTTGATTAAAGACTAATTAAACTGGAAAAAGGCGTCAAGAATTAATATTAATTGTTTGTTTAACGAAAACTTTTTGACACGTTATATACTTTTCGAATATCTAAAAATATAAGAAGCAGAAATGTCGTAATTTTCTTTACTTTGTACTGTCTGTATATATATACCCTATGGTGCATGAGTACTATAGCTCTATTTTCTCAATATGAAAATTTTCTTAATTTTTAATAGTCATCTGTAAAAGCATAAACATAAAACCCACTGCCAGTTAGCACTATAGAATTTATATATCCTTTTTTGAATCTGATTTATGAAACTGACATCAGAAACTTTTATTCAGTGTACGAAATTGTAAAAATGGTTTTCTTGAAACAGAGTTGCCACCAAATGTGATTTCTTTTTTGCCATTTATATTGATTAAAAATTTTAAAAACCTAAGGGAATTATTTTCAACGCCTTTTTATGTTTTCGCGTATACAAAAGTGAAAGCACATCATCAATAGATAATTTCGTTGTCTTATATTTAAACATCCTTTTATTTGTCAATGTAAAAGCTTAAACTTTTTTTAATTGCTCAGGTAGTTTCTATATGCATAATAGTATTTATTTAAGGGGACAGTGGACCTAAAAAGCTAACTTTTTTTTCTTTGAATGGATTTTTTTGAAATTTGAATATGTGATTAGTACCATAGATATGTAAAAGTGGTTAAAATTTAAAGATGAAATATTAATAATTTATGAATTATGAATTATTAATTATATCAAAAGTTGGCCTAATTAAAAATGTTCCATGCGCATTTCTTTTGCATATAATATGGTAATTTTTATTTAGAGGATACCTTATAGAACTAACAATGAAACTTATTGCTTATTTTAAGCATTCATTAAAAATATAAAGAGAAAAAATAATAATTGTGAAAACACCCTTTTTATTACGCAAAATTCCTATAAATCATCTTTTCAAGTACAAAACTTAGCAATTCTGAGCTACGAAGCATAATTTTTTTCAATAAAATTTATTTGATATAGTGTTAAGTATATAAAACTTAAATTTCAAAGCAATACGATAATTACAAATGCGCCGTGAGCAGTTTGAATATTCGTATGACATGGAAATTTTTATTTTGAGAAAAACACTTTTAAAGTTATTGCTATTAATAACCACATAATATCTAAATTAAATACAAATGCCTATAACTAGGAAAGTAATCACAGAAATTAAAAATTCTTTTTGCAACACATTCCTACTCTTCCGTAGTTTCACAATTCAATAAAATAAAAAAAATCGAATTTTTGGACAAATTTCACAATTTTGAAAGTCCACTGTCCCCTTAAAAGCATATCTGAGGAAAAAAAATCATTAAGAAAGGGATGCAAATTTAAAAATTGCGATATCGCATCGTATTTCTTGTGTTATCAAAATTCACTAAAAACCAAAATTATGATTAGTTTTAAAACACAATATTCTTTAAGTAGCGAAATTACTGAAGCAGAATGCTTTAATAATAAATTCGCCAGCCTTCCAAAACATGTTTTTATTTCCCGAAAAAATAGCCTTTTGTGCAAAAAAAAACAAAAAAAACTCTCCTATGAACACGGAATTAGTTAAACCTCTAAACAGTAGAAGAAACGCTTCCACTTCATCATCCAGTAACAAGATTACGCCCTCTGTGAAAAGAAACGTAATTTAGTTAAGGAGCTTCCTGAAACATTACTTTTAATAGTGAAAGTACCCCGACCTATTGAGACAGCATCTGGTGGGAAGGAAAAATAATGCATAATCCTTGTGTACAAAATGAAGCAGGATTTCCCCTAAGAAGCTGCAATCTAATCATCATAATTCTTAAAACTTTAGAGTGCGATAAACAAAAAGCTCCTTATTATAGTAAAATTATTAAAATGGAGCACTAAAGTTTGCATAATTGTGCATTTAAAAGTAGGTTTTTAGCAAATTTGTTCATTCATTACCGAAAAGAATATACAGTGTAATAAGCAGACAAAGTTGTAATAAGCAGACAGTTGGAATAAGCAGACAATCGAATAACAGAGAAATTTCACTCCAACGTCATTTTATTCAGCAAATTTATTCAGCGTTTATTCAGCAAAACTTTAGAGTGCGATAAACAAAAAGCTCCTTATTATAGTAAAATTATTAAAATGGAGCACTAAAGTTTGCATAATTGTGCATTTAAAAGTAGGTTTTGGGCAAATTTGTTCATTCATTACCGAAAAGAATATACAGTGTAATAATCAGACAAAGTTGTAATAAGCAGAAAGTTGGAAGAAGCAGACAATCGAATAACAGAGAAATTTCACTGCACCGTCGTTTCATTCAGCAAATTCTCTTATCCTTTCTTCAATGTGGTACCTCGGTACTCGTCATTTGGTTCCAGAGGGCAGGGAAAGTACCGAAAACGACGAGTACCGAACGAGTTTTTAATCATAAGTGATGTAAATTGAATTAATTCGTTCCTGAAAACCAGAAATGTTTTAATTTACTGGGTAATTTATAAATTGACGGGGTTGTTTTTTAAACAGAATCTTTAAACTAGACAGACATAATTTAAAACAATAATTATATGAAATAAAATAAAACTTATCTTCACTCAATCAGAGCTGGAAGAAATTGATTGCACTAATGGATTGTGGCAAAATGGAGGAGGAGGGGGGTTTATTGCTTGGAAGGGGAGTGTCCTTCTAATAAAACATTAGGCGCTTGCACAGGGATTCTTTTTTTTATATTTCTCAACACCAGAGAACCCTGTTGTAAGCTTACATTTAGGGAGTTTCACTATAAACCTATCAATAAAAATTTGTTTCTGCCTAAGTTTCAAAGTGTTTCTGAAGTGAGGCATTGTTTGATTTATAAATAATTACAAGATAAAAAGAACTTTTTATATACCATGTTTTTAAATTTTCTGTTGAATCATATAAACTTGACAATTCTATGTATTAATAAATACATTTTTAAAAACTTTTTGATGCATTATCCCATCAACTTGAAAGAAAATGAAGTTAATTAGAAGTTAACTTGCATTTAGCTTTTCGTTCCCGTTCCGGCCAATAGATGGCTGCACCAGTCTACAAAACAAAATTAACTGAAAATAACTGAAAATTAATTTAATTCTGCTTAAAGATGGCTAAAAGTATTTAAAAAATGCATTTTCATCGTGTTCTGAGCTATTCTAAAAGTTTCAAATGTCTAGCTAGTCGGGAAGTTAGTTAAAAATCGATTGCAAGATTTGTACTTGACAAACACACGCATAAACACACAAGAAAGCAAGTTAATAAAAACATTTTAAAAAGTCCGCATTTCGGCTTGCTAGAGCGTTGTCTAGGGAATACTTTTGAACAAAGTTTGTAATTCAACGCATTCAGGAAACCTTTCAGCATGTGTAACGAGCAAACATAGTGTACCGATGCAATTTTTTCGCAGCGAAATGCGGCGAGTACCAAAACGAGTATCGAGGTATGACTGTATTTAAATACGAGCTTTTAAATACAGGGGTATTTTAATGAAACTGACACTACTCAGAGCCATCTGTTGCACGATCTATAAGCCAGAATTCCACCAAAATTGATAGAGGGATTAAGGACGACATAGGAAAGAGTTTCCGTAAGGAAAAAAATAGTTCCAAACGTCACCGATAGGGGAAGATATGGCGCTGTAGTTGTCGGCTTACTCGAGAATTTGCATAAAACGCAACTAAAACATCAAAATGCAAATTCACGACTACTTAGTCGACAGCAGCGCCAGTAGCACCTTCGACTTTAAATAACCCCACAGAAATAAGTCACATGGGGTAAAGTCCGGGGTGCGAAGTGGTCATGCAAGTGGGAAAAGCTTTGCAGTTTTCCCCTCATCTTTATAGCCCAAAATACTAACGCTGCTGTCGAATACGTAGTCGTGAATTTGCATTTTGATGTTTTACTTGCGTTTTAAGCAAATTCTCGAGTGCGCCGACAACTACGGTGAATTGTTACTACATAATATTCTACAGCGCCTATCGGCGATATTTGGAACTATTTTTTTTTTCGCGGAAACTCTTTTCCTTGTCGTCCTTAGTCCCTCTATGAATTTTGGTGGAATTCTGGCTGATAGACCGCGCTACAGATGGCTCTCAGTACTGTCAGTTTAATAAAAATCCCCCTTTATTTTAATTCATTGAAAGGAGATCAATAAGACATAAAAAAACTTGCCAAGAATTAGTATATATCTTTATTTTTTTCACAGAGTATTTTCAACACATTATATACTTCTTACTTCTCGACTGAGCGGTTCATCTGTCAAAAGTTAAAGTTTGCATAATTGTGAGCGGTTAGACATAAAATTTTGGCAAATTTCTTCATACGTTACCTATACGAGTAAATTTAAAAACAAACATTTAAATACTTTCCTCTATTGTCCAGAATGAATAGTTATCGTTCGTTTGACAGAGTATTTTTGACACAATCGATACTTCTGTAACCGTATATCTTAGAGTACTACCACGATATCAGTAGGTGGCGAAAGGTAAAAGCCCTTATCTCCCCTAGGGTTGCTTGATCAAAATTGAAATGGCACAAAAAGAGCAATGTTGACTAACCTATATTGTACTCCCAGATAAAAAAAAAGGAGAAGACAATTTTCGGGGTTCAATGCGTATGTCTCACGAAAAGTGCGGCTGCCTTTGTAAAAAACAAGGATAATAAGAAATAAGCAAAAATTGGTTTCAAATTTTATGAGATACATTACGATACACGCATTTGTTATTTTTTACAAAATTATTTATGTATATATATATATATATATATATATATATATATATATATATATATATATATAGGGTGGTCCAATATTATTGAGCGCATGGAACTTGCGCTCAATAATATTGGTAATATGGTACTTGCATGTTTATTGTTTTCTTGGAAAGACAATTTAAAACAGTTTTACACAACAAAATTTTAAACCTTAAATAACTTCCACATAAGCCGGTAGATGGCACGAGACCATTTCGCAAAAAAAAATTTGCTATTTGCGTCAGTCTGCAAATGGCTACCATACAGGAAAAAGCAATATGCTTTTTCTGATTCCATGAAATCAAATCCATTGTAACTGTTCAAAGACGTTTTAGTTTAGAATACTGAAATCGTCGTCCTCCAAGTAAGGACTTTATTAAATGTTGGTACCAACAATTTAAGGACAAGGGAAATGTGGGACAGGCGAAAAATGATGATTCGGGGAAAGATCGATCGAGGTTCCACTGTGTTTATATATATATATATATATATATATATATATATATATATATATATATATATATATATATATATATATATATACACTGGTGAAATAAATTAAGAGAATTTGCATATTTTATCGAATTTTATGAAAAGAACTGAACTGAACGTAAAACCACTGCTTCTAGACAAAAATGCAAATCTTGTACGTCAAATACGTAAGCGTACACGTTTGTGTAGACGGAGCCAGTAGAGAAACATGCTTTATAAGCACGCGTAAGTTAAGACGCATTTCGTTCGCTAGCACACCTCGGCGAATTTCTTGGTGTTATTTTGCAGCAATCGGTTAATTTCAAATTGCAACAGTAAAAATGAGTAATCACCAACGTTTAGATGATGGAATGAGGTGGCGAATTGTGGGGAGGCTAGAAGCAGGCGAATTTCAAGTCCAAATTTGTAGAGAGTTCAATTTAACGCCCAGCGTCGTGTGTAACTTTGAGAGAACCAGGGACCCGCTACCTACCCTCCAATATCCGCGAAATCGAACATTATGGTGGAGGAGGTTCAATGGTCTGGGCAGGCATTATGTTGGATGGCCGCACACTTGTCCATGTATTTGAAAGAGGCACTGTGACTGGTGTGAGGTATAAGGAAGAGGTCTTGGAGCCCTATGTTCGCCTTTTCAGGGGTGCAATTGGCTCTGAGTTCATTTTAATGGACGATAACGCGAGGCCACATAGAGCTCTTCTGGTCGACGAATTTCTAGAGAGTGAGGATATTCGCCAGATGGATTGGCCAGCCAGATCTCCAGACTTTAACACTATAGAGCATGTCTGGGACGCTCTGGAGAGGGAAATTTCAACTCGAAACCCCCCTCCGAGAACCATCCAGGGAATGAAAACAGCGTTGCTGAACGAGTGGGACCAAACGCCACAGGGAATGATAAACTGCTTTAGTTCAAGTATGAAATCACGCTGCGAGACATGTAAATCTGTAAGAGGGGACCATAACCCCTATTAACCCATCTATTAACCCATTTCTTTTATTCTGCAACCGCTGTTTCATACCATCCGACTCCAACGAGTGTTACGCACAATCATGCATGTGTATTACAATTATTGAATTGTTATCTGTTTTGTATTGTATCAATGTATGTACATATGAAATTTCATTAAAATCGGTGCAGTAGTTCTATAGATAATCGACCAAGTCTGCAAATTCTCTTAATTTCTTACCCTCCGTTTAATGCGAAAGTACCCACCAGGGTATATATATATATATATATATATATATATATATATATATATATACATGTATATGTATATGGAAAAAAATATGATTATGTCACACCTGATAGAACATAGAGGCAATTAAGCATATTTCCCTGGCAATGGTGTAGTTATGACGTAAAAGCCATTACGATGTTTATTTTACATAGAATTTATCTAAAATATGTTATAGGGTGCATAATTGCATTATTGAAACACAAATTTGATCTGTTCCGTGAAAACCTTTCAACAAAATGCTAAATAAAGTTTATCAATGCATATAAAATTGGTAAAAAGACATAAGGTATATTGCAAATGAACCCAAAACGTTAAAATATAAATTTTCGTGCCAGAGTTAGACCCGTTTTATGTCGGTAAGGAGAATTTTATGCAAGCTGACTTGCAACAAGGTCACATAAACGGAAAAGACAGAGCTGCGCTTAAGGTTGCTGTGTGCTAACCAGTGTTGCCAACCTCTACGATGCGCTTCCCCCTAGTGCAATGGCGTAGCGAGGGGTGGGCAAGGGGGTCTATCACGCTCCGGGCGCCACTCACACAGGGGCGTCAAATGGTCCTTTTCACTAATTCTATATATTATATTGCTATATGTTTTTCAGAAAGGAGGGCGCCAAAAAGGTATCGTGCCCCGGGCGCCAGTTATGCTCGCTACGTCACTGCCCTAGCGCCATCTTAAAACCGCCCTGTTTCCCTCCAACACCAACTTGAGATCACCCTAGACCTTCCAAAAAGAAATTCTGGTTTCAAATAGGCATCCTGTTTGAGAGATAAATTGAAATAAATGGGAAATACACACTTACATAATGAAATGGAGGTTTATTTACATTTGACATATGATGGAACCTATAATCTAATAAAAAAAAAAACTCATCTCGATTGAACAAAATATTAAAAAAATGTTCCCCCCCTCAAAATGCCCCTAAAAAAATGTGGCCCCTAAAAACACCCCTTCTCATCTAACTTACCCCTAAATTTAGGGGGGAAACCCCCAAGTTGGCAACACTGGTGCTAACCCTAATGGATACGCTAGCCAACTTGAATTCGAGGATTTTTTTTAAAAACTGCACTCCGTAATATACTACGAGTACATTTAAAACACTGTTGCAAAAATTCACTAAAATATTTTTGAAAAGTTTTGAAATTATTAGCTTTTTCGTTTACAAAAGTAACTGAAAATTGAGTTTTCGAGAAAATGCGTTTAAAGGTGCTATTTCCGGTCTTCTATTATCGCTTTCGGTTTATTAAATTGGTCATAAATTTTCAACCAATGATCGTACGAATAAAAGCAAAGTAGTTGTAGAATCCCAAAAAACTGACTTTCGAAACAGAGCAATGAAATAAAATTTTGTAATTTTGCACTAAAACAGCCATTTAAACGTATCCATTTGAAAACAAGAATCCAACTTTCTGCACGTGAGTGTTTTAAGTAGAAAAGTCCATAAGTTTTTATCTTACCTATGCTAAAATGATTAATTTGACGTATTCAGACTCTAAATTAACTTGGGAAAAGTTTCCTAGGGTCTTTAGGAAATTTAAAGTAAAATAACGGGGGCATGCTTTATTGTAACTCGATTACTTATCATACACAAACGTGAAACCTTATGCTTAATACATATTTTCTCTCAAATACTTACTTTCAGCGGCATTTTATGTCCTAAGGAAATGATTAATAATTTAGTTTGGGAACTTGATAAAAACGCGAATTATATATTTTTGTATACAGCTAAGATATATAAATACGATGAAGAATAAATTTTCGGAAAAAAGATAACAGAACCATCATTTGAATTTTGAATCCCTTTTGTGTCTGAATAATCAAACTATACCTTCATTTTAACATTCTCATTATAAGAATTTATTATTCATCACAGCTTTTTAACAAGGTTCTGTAAGCATTCGAAACATATTATTCAGCACATAAATCTGGTTGTGGTATATCAATTCCCAAACATCCAAACTACTTTTTATTTCTTCATATTTAAATTTGTATTTGATAGAAACCAAAGTAACTTCTGCATTCAACGTTAGTTCGGAATTTCCTAGAGAAAAGGTAAGGGCAAAAAAATTATATTATTTATTTAGAGTGTTAGAACCATAAGAAGAATTTATGAAGATCAGTGATACTTTGACTACAGACTAACTATATATATATATGAAACGAATTCCAAACCGTTTCCGACATTAACTTATCACAACAGAACATTATCCCTCATTTAAATTTGACCTAGGAATAACCAAAGTAATCTATTATTTTCCCCTTAAACAAGCCACGTGCCTACATGTTATATAAGTCGAACCTCGTAGAACATTCGAATCATCACCCCATATGACGCGTTAAAGTCAGTTGCTAATTCTAAACCAATTAAAGTTCATCGCGCCTGTACTCAAGGACATAGAACTAGGGTTTTCGCGGGTCTTGGGTCTCTGCTCTCCGTCCTGGTAACATGTCGTGAATTGCGCTGCGGATTTTATATAATTCATGTGCTGTTCCGGCAGAATAATGCCTGTTCTGAATGTGGTGTCCTATTAAATATGTCCAAATGTGAAATCCTGAAATAATTGTGCAGCCAGAGACGAAAATGCTCCTGAAATAAAAACTGTCTAACTCGTTATGTAGAGGATTGTATCTCTCGCCTGGACATCTTTTTGGTTTGACTTCTCAGTCGCCTGGCTCTGGTTCGACTAGCACCATTGCCTAAACCTCTCGACGACTACATTGTTCTAAGACTCTACGATTATTTCCACTCCTAAATTTCCCCGGCCTGCATTACATCCTTGTCCTACCTGTCCTCCGAATCTCTCATTTGAAGGCATTACATATATATATATATATATATATATATGTGTGTGTGTGTGTGTGTGTGTGTGTCACGCCTGTGACGCAGCTGCAGATAACATTAAGATTAGTCCACTGTGCTTGAGAAATATATAAAATAAAATACTCAGGAATTACAGGAACTCCATGTCGTTGCTGAGGCGTTTATTCAAATATTAATTAACCAGTCCGATCCGCCAAATTCGATTCAACCACCTCCAGCCGGAAAACTCGCGTCCTGACTAACAGAGATATCCATAAACTGCGCTTTGTTCTTTCTCGTGTGTTATGCAAAAGCATGGGTTATCATCTCGAGCCCCTTCTCTCGAACATTCGGGGATGCGTCAGCCAGAGCGTGCGAGCAATTCGGTGACCCTGAACTCTTTGCTGAGAAAAACAATCTATTTCCTGAATCGGAAAACACACTAGGACTTTAATAGAAAATTACCGTTTAACGCTTATTAATATAATTAAATATAGTTTATGCTTCTAGCATCGCACACACACACGCACACACACACACACACACATATATATATATATGTGTGTGTTTGTGTGTGTGTGTGTGTGTGTGTGTGCTTGTTTGTGTTAGTTATGTCAAAAAAGTATTTGTCATTCCCTGCCGTAATTAAACTGATGCCCTAACTCAATTGTCCGATAAACCACTAATTTTATGATAATTTTTATATCAACCCTCAGGCGAGCTCCGAGCTAAATATAACTCGTGGGGAAGCATACAGCTTGAAGTTTTAAGAGTACGGGGCATATCCTTATAAGGAATGACGATAATTTGCGTTTTTACATTTCCCCTGTTCAAGGAGACATGTGGGAGGGGATCGAACACCTCTGTCACCTCTGCCTTCGTTATGGCATTAATAAAACTATTGAACTGGGAAACTGTGTGTTTAACTCAGTTTTGATTACTTTAATAATTGAAGGGTTTGCTGCAAAAAGGAATAACTCCGGCTTTTCAAGTTTTCAGAAAACTGTAAAAAACATTTGAAAATTCAAAAGTTGTGTGAAAATATTCTTTTTGATCAATTTCCTCAATTGTTCTTACATATTTGGACAGTATTTTCACTCAAAAATATATATTCTAGATGACGTGGCACATGTGTGATTGTTGAAGCTACCTCTTTCTTGCCACCACATTTAAGTTCTATCTACTCCTAGGAAAAATATTTCTCAAAGAAATACAATCTACTATCGTAGTATTTTATTTAAAGAAAACTTCATTTTAAATACACCATATACTTTGGCTTTACAAACAGAAAATTACGTTTTCCAATCGACACATTTCCCCCTCTGTAACGACAGGCTCATCTGGTTGTAGTCCATCATAAAACTACATGTCATTTTTGTCCGACGTATTTGCGGGCAAGTTCCATTACATCTTTATACATAACATCCAATACATCTCCATTGCATTTTGTATTCCATTCCATTCTTGAAATCCATTACATCTTGTATTTTGCAATTAAAAGGGGACTGCCTACGTTCGGAGCCAATTTTTAAAAAAAAATCGTTCTTTTAAGGATATTTTGGTCTTTTATGGTAAAAATTAAAAAATAATTAAAAATAAAAAAATAAACTTTTAAAAATTAAAAAATAAACAAAAACGTTCCTGTAAATACCCCACTTTTTTTTATAAATTGGTCAATTTGAAGTAATTTTTAATGAAATTTAGCTAAATCGCCTATCACTGTGCACAAAATTCTAATGCTACTATTTTAATTTCCTTCGCACACACGATACATATGACAGTTATCTTCAAAATGACCCACAATCTAAGAGAAATTTTAAAATGCAATAATAATACAGACAATTTTATGTTCCAGTATGAAAATTTTCCCCGATTCGTCATTCTTTTCCTTATAAAAACAGCCCCAAACAAAAAACTATTTATTATACATCAATTATTGTGCGTCATTTCATTAACAATAGCATCCTAAACATTTCCTGAAAATTGTATCAAATTATATGCATTATTATGTGAAATATCATGATAACGGTAGAGATTTGTTCTATGAAACATAATTCTGAGAAAAACGCATTTAAAGTTGTTTGTCACTTCAATTTTGTAGCAGACGATGTTTTTTAAAAATAACTATGCTTATAATTGGTCTAGAAGGAATATCAAACCTATTTTGAAAAGAGAGAAGATTGAATTACACGATTCTTGCAAAAAATAAGATTGACAAAAATAGTCAAAAAATGACATTTTCAACGTAGGCAGTCACCTTAACAGTAAACAATATTATGTTTATTTGAACCCAAAATTCCACTGTCGATAAATTTTGTGTAACCTGTCTGTAAAGGCAGATCCATCTCTTGAATAACAAGAGAACTAACGAGTGGAGTTAGGGCCTGTTCACATAGGAGTCCGTTGTGTTGCGTTAAGGAAACGATGACGTTGAGACGAAAATAAACCAATCATATGCCTCCAAACGATTAGCAATGACATTTTTAACGCCTGTGATTGGTTTATTTTCGTATCAACGTTGTCTTTTCCTTATCGCAACGCAACGGACTCCTATGTGAACAGGCCCTTACCTCTTTGACTGCGTCGTAAAGTGAAGTACATTGTGAATAAGGCTTGGACAATTAAAGACACATTTAAACAATTTTATTTACTGCGAAACTACTGCCACACATCCATTACATCGCAAAAGCCAAACCATTTTTAGTAGAACACCGTACGAACAACCATATCTTTCTGATGCCACTCATCAACAACTAAAACAAAACAAAAAGTCAAATCACGTCATAGGCGCCTGGCGCGTCATCTCTTTGAGCGAAAGTCAGTGAGAACGAACACTCTTTCTAGCCAAAGAGGTTTCAAACCAAAGAGAGTTTCAAACCAAAGAGGTTTATTTTTAACCACAAAACAGTACATGTAACTCCGAACTTCCCCAGGATGGAGCTACCCTCCTTTTTGCAGCAAACCCTTCAA
Organism: Dolomedes plantarius; assembly: GCA_907164885.2. NCBI lineage: Eukaryota > Metazoa > Arthropoda > Arachnida > Araneae > Dolomedidae > Dolomedes > Dolomedes plantarius. The sequence goes on from OU015490.1 coordinate 120,896,750, forward strand.
TTATTAACACTTTTTAACGTTGTTTCGCAGTTTTAATGATACTTTTAACAGTTATATATCCACGCGTGTAACTGAAACGTTCTAATTAGCCCTCGCCTTAACTGGATAATTTTCCCTTTTACTAACAAAACGGAAAAACCCGTGAATATTAATGAATCGGGGAGTCCTTATCTATCATTTTCGCCTCCAAAACAATAGCTTCATTCTAGCATCGCGAAACAACACAAATTGAGAATGTTCTCGACCGTATTGCGGTTGTTCAGTAGAGTGAAGTTTTGAAATTTCCGGAAGTAATGATCACATGTCACGCTTCATGCACGGTTGCTCAGAGGGGAATACTATAACTGAGAATAGTTAAAAGAAAATCATTTAAACTAAGTTAATACCTTTCAAATTGTCAACATCTTGCTAATACTTTCAAAAGGGTCGTTTTAATGCTTATACTTGCTACAAAGAAGCTGATATGGGCTGCACTGAGAATATACATATATGAAAAAGATATACATATATATATATATACAGTCGAACCTCCATATATCGAACTTCTCTATATCGAAATTTTCTATATATATCGAACTCTTAGCAAATCTCCATGTTCATTACATAGAAAAATTGTTTCTATATATCGAAATTTTTTTCAAGACAGATTGGGAGATTTTATTCCACTTTAGAATAAAATCTCCCAAATTTTGGCATTTGAAACAATACGTCGTGGACTACAATTCGCGGAAAATGTCCCTGATAAAGTTTTTAGTGGACTGAATAAATACGAACATTTCTTTGAACTTTCCGCATAACTAACTGTTCAGCAAGATATTCGTAGTTTTTTTAAAAGGATGTAACTGTGATCATTGTAACCACTGTCTGCATTATTGTTTTTCTTAAAGATATGTAGTAATCAATAAAACTTTCATATTAATTATTTTTTTAGTTATTAACTTTCATTTAATGGGATTCGCATATAAATTAGAAATGGAGTTTCGTATACGAAAATTAGCTTCCTTTTTCTTTTAAGAGAATTATGATAAGACTAAGCTCAATTCTATATATCGAACTTTCTATATATCGAATTTTTTTCGCGCAATTTGCTACTTCGATATATGGAGGTTCGACTGTATATATATATATATATATATATATATATATATATATATATATATATATATATATGTAGGACGGCGTCTAGGGGTAAGTAACTTTACGGAAAGAATTATACGAAAGGAATAAAAAGATTAATATCTAAACTAACATTTTATTTACTTTTAAACACATAAAGAAAAGACATCACGCTATTTACAATTTACAAAGTTACGAGGAAGGTAAATTAAGGTTTTACTACAGAGCATGGTTCACCTGTGAGATGGGGACTCCGAAATATCCCAATTCGTTTAGCGAATTCGATAAAAACGCGACGCGGGAAAGGCACGACTTTACTCGTCCATGTCAGCGGGGGGTCTGCCAGTGAGCTCCTAATGCTCTCTCCGAAAAGGTGACGTCATGCGCGTGCAAAGCTTTCCTATTGGACGCTTAAGCCCAACGGAATAAAATTCGTTCAGGTCGAAGTCTCCATCTCTCACAAATCAATTTCTACATATATATATATATATATATATATATATATATATATATATATATATATATATATATACAGTCGAACCTCCATATATCGAAGTAGCAAATTGCCGGAAAAAAATTCGATATATAGAAATTTCGATATATAGAATTGAGCTTAGTTTTATCATAATTCTCCTAAAAAAATTAAAGTTAATTTTCGTTTACGAAACTCCATTTCTAATTTATATGCGAATCCCATTAAATGAAAGTTAATAACTGAAAATTGAATTAATATGAAAGATTTATTGAGTACTACATACCTTTAAAAAAACAATAATCCAGACAGTGGTTACAATGATCACAGTTGCATTCTTTAAAAAAAAAATACGAACAGCCAGTTATGCGGAAAGTTCAAAGAAATGTTCGTATGTATTCAGTCCACTAAAAACTTAATCAGGGACATTTCTCTCAAATTGAAGTCCACGACATAGTGTTTCAAGTGCCAAAAATTGGGAGATTTTATTCTAAAGTGGAATAAAATCTCCCAATTTGTCTTGAAAAAAATTTCTATATATAGAGATTTTTTCGATATATAGAAACAATTTTTTTATGTAATGAACATAGAGATTTGCCAAGAGTTCGATATATAGAAAATTTCGATATGTGGAAGATCGATATATGGAGGTTCGACTGTATATATATATATATATATATATATATATATATATGCACTCAAGTGCAAGAATAACTGGGAGAGAAGATCCCTTTTGGAATACGTAGGAACACACACTTTCTGGTTAACGGTTTCGTTCGCAACTAGCATATATAAAGATGCAGACGTCTGTGTTAACATGAAAGACTTAATGCGGAATTAGCATACAAGGTGATCTTGATTTAACCCTTCAGCGGGCGCGTCAATTTTTGGAACATGTCCACAAAGTGCGAGAGACATGATATATCGATTTGAAAACACTGGGTGTTTGAGCGTTCAACGTGGCAGAGGGCGAAAGCCTCTCAGCGAAGAAGTCGTTTCAGAAGTAGCAACGGCCGTTGTTGAGCAGTCACTGACAAATGATCCTGGAGTCAGCAGTGCACGTGCCGTGTCACGACAATTAGGCGTACCGTATAGCACAGTGCAGAAGATCCTGAGAAAAATAGTGAAATTTTTTCGGTATAAGATCTGCCACAACCAGTAACTGCTTCTTACCGACAATGGCCGTCGCTTATCTTTTGCCCTGACTTTTCTTGCCCGAATGGAAGTCGATGGCTTCTGGCCGTGTTACATTCTCTGTAGTGACGAGGCTCATTTTTATTTGAACGGAACAGAAAAACCCAGAATTGTCGAATTTGGGCCTTGGAATATCCACTTGTCTTCTACACAATTCCACAACATTCGCCTAAAGTTACCATCTGGTGTGGATTCACTTCCCTATTTATCCTTGGACCATTATTTTTCGAAGAACTTAAAGATAACTAGTTGTTACCCGTCAAAACATGACGGCTAGATAGCAAATAAGTGTACTAATACACAAATTATACTCAACTCATCATTGCCAAATGTTGAAAATCATAATAATACGCAAAACAATTAATGTGTTTAAGCGGCCTCGTGCTTACTGAGTATCTTAAGCCAGATTTTAAAATGTCACTGAACTTGCGCAGAATGCAATTTTTTTAATTGTAAATTATCGTTAATTAAACAGCGCGAAATAAACAGTTTCCATCAGGTTTAATCTTATATTTCACAAACATAATTATCATAAAATAAAACTGGCAGAGAGAGATCTAGAGAGACTCCTAGGAATAAACGTGTTTATCATTAAACATGTCACAAAGCATGCGCAGAAACAGTGAGTTTCTAAAGCCAGATTTAAACATGCCACTGAGCATGCGCAGAAATCAATTTTTAATTATAAATTATCGCTAATTATTAGACATTGAGGTTACAAAAACCAAATTTGACAAATCTACAGATTACAATCTTTCGTTTAAGACCAAAATGAAGTAAATTGATGCAGTAGTTTTCTCTCACGGACTGCCCAAAAAGTCGGCTTAGCAACTTAAATATATAGATGCCCTATCACATGGTCTGTAACAGCCGTCAGATATCGTGATATGCTCAGTAATTTCGTTTTACCACAACTCCAGCAGCGACAATGCCTTGAGTCTATTACTTTTATGCATGATTACTTTTATGCCCCTACCCATAATGGACTCTGTGTGCGGAGGTTTTTGCGACAACATTTTACGGATGACAGGGTGATTCGCCGATCGTTCCCTTATCCTTGACCGGCCCGTCCTCCAGACCTCGCTGTGATTTTTGGTTACGGGGCTATTTAAGGAACGTTGGTTATAGGGGGCAATGTAACAACTTTGGCTGACCTCAAGGACCGCATAACATTGTATGTTCGACAGATTACTGGCGACCAGCTGCGGTCCGCTGTTGAACACTCTGTTCATCGCGTGCACATTTTACATACTAATGAGGGAGCGCACATTGAACGATTTTCTTTACATCGCTCGACAGTGTGTAACAAATAAATTATGCTTGAATTGGAATTTGTAGCTTGTTTAAATTATTTCCATTTAATGCGCCCCCTAGCAGACATTTTAAAACTTTTTTATATTCTTTATTTTTATTTATTTTTTTAATTAAATTTTTTTTTGCGGAATCTTTCAGCGCATTCTTTGAATTGTCTATGTGGAAAATTTCAGCTCAATCCGCCTTTTAGTTACAGCTACAGTGCTCTGAATAGACTAATAGCCCAGTCAAAATAGGTTTTATGGCTAAAAAAAATATGAAAGTTTTGAAAATTGGTGGAGATGTTTGTTTAAGCATGCTAATGAACATACTAAAAGTCCCCACCGATCAGACTTGAGCTTTCGCCGCCATCTTGGAAAATGTGTACACTTTTTTGGTTTTTTGGAAATAATTTTAAAAATATTTGTTTTATAAAAAATAATTAAATACAAAAATTAAAGAGCATTAAATTATGAACAAAAATTATCCATAAAATTTTTTATATGTCTAACAGGAACAAAGATAATTGACTTTAAAAAGAGCACACTATCACACCTGGTACGCGCAAGCGCGGTTCCCCATCGCGGTGGGGGGAAATACCCGCGCATGTGCATACCATAATTAGCCAAATTAATTTTACACTAAATGGGAAGGTTTTTGTATTTTTTCAAATAACTAGGGAAATGTTAACATTACGTAAAAAAAGTTTATTTCAAAAATTAAAAAATATTAAATTATGTACAAAAACGATTTTATACATTTTTGTCGTAAACCTAACAGGAACGAAGATATTGACTATAAAATGCGCGTTGATAATGGAGGTAGCTTCAAAGTCTCGTTGCAGGAGCTCTTCTTTGAATTTCTAACCTCTCCCACATTTCGGCATTCTTTAAACACAAGAAAATAGACTTTAATGTTTTGGCTATGTAGATAATTAATCATTATTAATTTTATACATGAATGTAGTAAACTTGGGGTATTCACTATCAGATTTCCATAGCGAATAATTGTTCAAGCTTACCTACTTCAGGATTTACGTGCTTTTTTCGGTACGGGATTCTCCCCTTCGTCAGGCATGTATAGATTGTCTATGGATCCGCTAGCATCGGCCCATTCATCAACTTCTTTCATTCGATCGTCATCATCAACAGGGCTGATGCCATTCTGACATACCCCATTGCAATTATTGCAGGCCGTTGTGCAGTTGATGCATGATTTCCGACATCCGCATCTTATTCCAGTCAGTCTTACAGTTGAAAAACACCATGTTTAAAACTGAATCGGGAGCTATTGCATCCATAGTTGTGATGGGCACAAGAATTTTCTCTTGACGCTTCCAGCCCCACAGGCAGTTGGGCCTTTCTTTTTCGGGTTCTCCAAAGTCTTCCTCATTTTAATTTCGATGGCTCGTATTTGAGTGTGTGCGTTTAAGGTTTCTTGCGATGGTGGTTCAGTAGCAAAATCTCGAAACAACTCACGGAGATTTTTACATTCCAAATCCGATATGTCCATGCCGTCAAAAATTATTTTTGCTAAAGCTGTTTGGGTCAATAAATGAGCTCGGACGGCCCTAGCGTATGCATGGCCAGGCAACATTTTTTCTACTGACGTAGGTGCATAAATCAAAGTGAGTATTTCTTTTAACCCACTTCCAGCCATTATGTACCCAATGCAGCCTAAGAATGACATTAAAAGATGGAATCCACCAAGCCTCACAATACAACTTGATAATACGGATTGGAAGTTGCTGCGACTATCTCTCGAGCTTTAATATACAGTGGTTGGTCAAACGTGAGTATGCAAGACATTAGGTGCATTTTAACACACTGCTGGGCAGCATATTTCAGCACAGTGAAACTGGTGTCATACTTGCTTGGTGGTGAATAAACAAAAGGAAGGGGTAATACTTTGGTGTTTTCACAAGGCTGGTTTCTGGTTATACAATGGAAAAATCCTTTCCATTCAGGTATCTGTGGAAGACCTAACCATTTAGCACACATCCAGGAGATATCAGATGGCTTAGGCAGTGGTAAATCTTCCGCTAAAGGATTTAAGACATTCAAATCTTCGATAGTAATTGTTTTTAACTCAGGCTCTCGAAAATTTTCAAACGTTTCCAGAGGAATGATTCCCATTTTGCCTACGGTCGATGCGGATGTAAGTTCGGTTAATTTTTTTATCTTCGTCCCGGGTTCCACTGCTGACGCTGGAGTAAAACAAGCAATGCCCCCCATGCTATGAAACGTATTCAGGCCATCGATTGTCGACACATTGAAATCTGCATTGTCAAAAACGAATTGGTAGAATGATCCCTCGCGCATTTGGGGTTGCGGACGATTTATGGCTGACATCTCAAGTGTTTGGGCTTCATAGTAAGAAGAACAAAATCCCAAATTTGAGAGCATTGTTATTAAATTCTTGGAACAGAACTTTCTGTACAAAAATAAAGCAAGACCATTGAGCAGAGGAGACATAAATGATCGTGGCCTTAGCGCTGATATAATGACGTGAGCTATTGAAGTGACTTAAGACATTCAAATCTTCGATAGTAATTGTTTTTTGCCTTAGCAGTCTTTTTTTTAATAATCAAGTGCTCCAAAAAAGATTTTAGGCTTTCTGGAATGCCCTTGTTCACATCTCTGAAAAATTATCACTTGGAGGTTAGCAATGAGTGTCATAAACTGGTGTCTGGATATCTTCTTTTATTATGGCTGCACCAGTTTGTACTATTCGTAGACGCTCCTCACGATCATTTCGTATCCTTTTGTCGTACCAAGAGTCTGATAAGACTTTCATTCCAGTATTACGTAAACATAAGACAGTAGCTTTTTTGGAGTTTGAAGCAAAAATAATGCCATCCCCGTATTTTTGTTTCAACTTATTTATCAAAGTGATGTCGTCTGGAACTAGCCCTGTAATTTGAGATTTGAGTTCGGGTAGTGAGAATTGACAGTCGTCATTATTATCAAGGAAGAAGGATATTTCGTCTACAGCTGCTGAGACGTAATCAAACTCAGGCCGCCCTCTCTTTCTGATTGGTGCAGTGTGTAGAAAAAAAGTCATGAAGCAATCTTGGTAATAAACCGCATCAGCTGCAACTAAATCAGCAACGTTTATTATACGACACTGAACTTCCTATCCCCACTGGTCATGTCTATTCTCTGCAGCTTCAAGAACTTTGTTTTTCATTTCGAGACTCCTAACTTCGTACATAGTTCTTCGCCTGTCAGTTGTTTTTTTCTTTTGTCTTGCTTTGAATTCTTCGTCTATCACTGCCGTACAAAAGAAACATTTTGCTCGAAAATTGAACTGGGGTAAAAAAGATCGTAAACTTACCGCGCGCTCTTCACTTTGGGATGTTGACACGATTTCTGCATTTCTTTTTAAATGAACTTTTATACTTCCTGGTCTGGTGTAATTTCTCCGACACAACGAATGAACCGAAACAGATTTTAAATGTTCCAACTGTTCATGCTTATTGTCTTTTTTTGGACACAAAGCTCTCTTTAAAGCGTCGATCCCCTTTTCTCCTACATTCACGAAATCATCATTTGACATTAATTTTTTACATATAAAACATAGTTCCGTATCAGCTATTGTTCACAGACGCACACGGACGGTGACTAACTATTAACTGGCTAGGAAAATACTAGGGTAAGACCGATTTGGCGCCTTACGGAATACACATGCGCGTGTCTTCCAGCCATCACGATGGGCACCCACGCATGCGCGTCCCTGGTGTGATACTGCGCTCTTTCCAAAGTCAATTATCTTTGTTCTTGTTAGACTTATAAAAAATATGTGTTTTTTGTACATTGTTTTTTGTAGAAGCTACCTCCATTATCAACGCGCATTTTATAGTCAATATCTTCGTTCCTGTTAGGTTTACGACAAAAATGTATAAAATCGTTTTTGTGCATAATTTAATGTTTTTTAATTTTTGAAATAAACTTTTTTTACGCAAAGTTAATATTTCCCTAGTTATTTGAAAAAATACAAAAAACCTTCCCATTTAGTGTAAAACTAATTTGGCTAATTATGGTATGCACATGCGCGGCTATCTCCCCCCACCGCGATGGGGAACCGCGCTTGCGCGTCCCAGGTGTGATAGTGCGCTCTTTTCAAAATCAATTATCTTTGTTCCTGTTAGACATATAAAAAATGTTATGAGGGATTTTTGTTCATAATTTAATGCTCTTTAATTTTTGTATTTAATTATTTTTTATAAAATCAATATTTTTAAGATATTTCCCAAAACCCAAAAAAGTGTACACATTTCCAAGATGGCGGCGAAAGCTCAAGTCTGATCGGTGGGGACTTTTAGTATGTTCATTAGCATGCCTAAACAAACATCTCCACCAAATTTCAAAACTTTCATATTTATTTTAGCCATTCGTCAAAATCGGGTCTATTTTGACTGGGGTATAAGTGTAATTACAATCACCTGGTATGTATATATCAGGAAGCTTCATGGTATATATATATATATATAAAGAGAGAGAGAGAGAGAGAGTATTTTGCTCTTATCAGTTATTTTAAAAAATAAATGTAGATAAGTACTTTGCAGTACTACGCAATTTGAGATTTTGATTCTGAAGTCATGTAACATTTGATAATGTTAACTAAGTCTTTAAATGTGAAGGCTTTGGGCTTGTGCTAGCCCTGTTTTACAGTGCGCTGGGTTTCGGTGCTGAGAGAGCTCAGATCGAATACCGGCGTCGCACCACGAAAAATGCCTCCGTTTGTGTCGTCCCTCCATAGTTGGTAATGCTGACCGCCTATATGTTGTCACCATAATAAAATGAACAGTAAAACTGCGGTGTAGTAAAGGCGAAAGTTTGACGACAAGTGCCTCCGCCTTTAAAAAAAGAAGACAAGGCAGTGTTATAGCCTTTGATAACATATAAATTAGTTAACTTTTTTTAATAAATATTATTGACTAGTTGCGTATAATCACCAACATATTTGTTACTTAAGATTCATTTTTCCTTATTTGATATTTCTTACAGCGCAAGAATTTCTTGATAAATGCTCTAAAAATATCATTGTACCAGATAAAATACTTGTGTTCGGATAAATAAAACTTTATGTGATACTTTATGTAAGAGCCTCTAATGATAAGTACATATTTATCTGCTCGTAGATGGACCATGTTGAGAATGTATCTTTGTGTGCTGAACTTATTACGTCAGCAAGAATTATCGGAGTGTTCTGTGATAAAGAATATTTTCGTTCTACGTAGAAATTATCTTTTCCTGACTCTGTACGAATGGAACATATAAGAACGCTGATAGTCTGAAAAAAATTTATATATATTTATATAGATACACACACATTATATATATATATATATATTTATATATATATACCATTTTGAGCATAGATTTAATTTAGTGTTATGATCAAAATCTGCATTATATATAAATAATCTCTTCTAGAAATTCTTCTTTTTTGTAGCTACATTGTTACATGAAAGGCCTTTGATACTACAATGTGTTGGTAACGTGTTTAAGACACCTACCACTAAAGCTGTTTATTTCTTAAATGATTTGAATAAAATAAAATAGTGTTAGAAAATTTGCGTGCAATTCTGAAAATCATTCAGCATACATTGAAAAGTACCGTTTGTTGAACAAAAGCAAATGTCTGTGTAAAAACTATTTACGTCGAAGAGATTGTTGTTCAAAGTATAAGATTAGAGGCTGCAATAAAACTTTAGTCTGAGCGTAGTGGCTAACAAAATTGTTTAACGAGACCTTTCCCAGACAAAACTAGTAACAAAACAAGTAAGCGGGAGATTTTCGAATAAGTTCTAATGAAGAGTATTGATTAGAACAATCTCCCTGGTGAACTGTGATAAAACAAGTAGTTTTAATGAACTCTTTATACTTATAGAAGAGAGTCGTTTCAGGTAACTAAAGCTACATACGATCGCTTAATATCTCTACATAACGGTCTGAAAGATAACCGAGATGGACATCGGGAGTAATATATATGTATATATATATATATATATATATATATATATATATATATATATATATGTATATATATATGTATATATATATATGTATATATATATATGTATATATATATATATATATATATATATATATATATATATATATATATATATATATATATATATATATATATATATATATGTATATATATATATGTATATATATATATATATATATATATATATATATATATATATATATATATATATATATATATACATACATACATATGAAACAAATTTCAAACCTTTCCCTTCATTAACTTTGTCTTATCGCAACAGAACATTATCCCTCCTTTAAATTTGACCTAGGAATAACCAAATTAATCTATTAGATCTTCCCCGAAGTCCACATGCGGGCAGAAAGCTTATATAAGAAAATTGTTCTAGAAGCCATGACGAACGATCACCTCATATGATGCGTTAAAGTCACTTGTCAATTTCAGCCAATTAAAAGTTTTGATCGCCTCTACCTTTCGAGATCCGAGCGTCTCTTGGCAGCTTTTGTGTTCGTACTAGAAAACCAACATGACGTCAGTTTTAGCTCTCCGTTCATATCGTCGCCGCGTTGCGCTGCCGGGGTCTTTTCCCCCGTTATCCTCGAGATATGTTGAGTTAATATATTTGACAATTTCGAGTAAAAGGTTTCCAGCAACATTTCCAAGAGTAAAAACTGTACCACGGTCAAACCGCCTCTTCTTTTCTGGCGTCCTGTTTTATTTGCCTGGATATTCTTCGTGACAGCCACTCGTTTGCTGAAGCCGACCACGACTACTCCCTGGACTGTCCGAAACTCCCGGCTTCACCGTTCCGTTAACAAGTAACCGCTCCTGAACGTCATCGACCCCCAATATCATTACAATATCTAAAGTCGAGCAGGAACAATCTCCCCCGCGCGTGAAGCTCCCAAGTGGATGTCAAGACCATTGGAAACAACTGTTTTTCGCTTTTCCGGAGAGATTACGTCATCCTTCGACATGTGTTCCATAGGACCATAGGACAACTAAATTAACTGAGTTGCCTAGGCCAACGCCTTCAAACTCAGATTTTTCTTAGTCGTATCATCGGAGAGCTGGAAATGTTCAGGAGTAGGTAAAAGTTCGGTTTTGACATCAAAGTTCATGAAATTGCTTCACAAAAAGTGAAGCAGAGAGATTTCTGGTCAGTAGATTGGAGGGTGAAAAATGGGCTGTTTATATTGGTTGTCTTCTGGATCTTCGTGATGATTTGCTGATGGGGGTGGAGTCAATGGCTGTCTGTAAGCTGGATTTTAATTGGCAAGTGTAGAGAGAATAGAGTAAAGTGATTGGATAGAGAGATAAGGTTTGGAATCCGTGAGTTAACCGTGAGTTGTTCCGCAGCCAGCGTTTTCGTTTCAACGTCACCGTGTGGGTTTTCGACTTCGGTCGGTGTGCCAGCGATGAAGCAACAGTTGTGTTACTTGTGCGCGTTTCTGCCTTACATTGGTGAACTTCGGCGTCATGTGTGACCTTCGATTAGTACTGTAGGAATTCCCGATTTCCGCCCTTATGTTCTTTTTCTGGTTTTTGACGTCATGAACTTTGATTTGCATATGAAGTTTTCTTCTTCTGTTTCCTGCTAGGCTTGAAATTATGGATGATTTATTTTATGTTACTTATCGGTGTAAGTATTTGCGTAATTTCGTTAAAACCATGTGCTCCCCTAATTGTTTTGAGCAGTGTATATATATATATATATATATATATATATATATATATATATATATATATATATATATATACATATATACGTAAGGTTTCATTATCCCTGTATATCGGCTAATATCTCTATTCTAAAAAAAATAATAATTCCCGCTTCCGCCGCTGTCAAAAGCTTTCAACGCTATCTCCTCCGAAATCACTGGGGGTATGAGGTCGAGGGCCCTACTAATGGATGCAGAAAAATGGGGGGACCAAAGTAAGACATGTCTCATCTTCGTCGGACTTTAATATTTTTTATTTTACGTTTTGTGGGAAAATATTGACTTTTTCATCTTCAGATTACGAACTCGCCAAAAAATGATCGTAGAATTTGGATCTTTTTACAATCTAAGACTACAGACATTTTCCTTTCAAACTAGGCCTGATTTGTTTAAAAATATTTTAAAACAGACTAATATTTATATCAAAAAATGAAACACAATCTTTCAAGAAATATCGTCGCATATGTGGATGTAATATCGATGCTCCTCGAGTTTTTATCTTGCAAAGAAAATATTTACATCATCTGGAAGCTGAAAGCTTTCTTATTCATATAAACCTCAGTCAAGTCTTTATCTTAAAATTTCGATTTTTTTAATTGAATTTTAATGCTGATAATTCAACAGTGATGAAAAGCCCTTCGCATAAGGGTGACAACAGTAAATGGATAGAAACTGTTACATTGCCCGAGAATCACCCCTATGTATCTCGCTATTAGCCATAACAGAGGAAAGACGTAAAAATAATTTAAAAGAAACTGAAATCAAATTCAAAATTCTCCTTAACCACCCTCGGGCGGTCTCAAAAAGCCTAAAATAATTAAATTTGGTCAATAATTAGTAAATTTATCATACCAAAACTCAAATTCAGGATTGTAAACAAACAATCTTTGTTGCCATTTTCATTTTAGAAGTTCATTTGTTCAGTTTATTATTTTTTTTCAAAAGGGAAATGTATCTTTATCAAAATAAATACTTCATGCGCAAGCGTTATTTTTATACTGAATTCTTGAAATTTTTTTGACTTTAAAGAGAAGCAGAGAGTGGCAACAAAGGTTAAACTCTCAAACATTGTTTTGCTTTTCTTGAAAGTTACCTGACTTCAAGAAACGTTTGAAATTTACATTATATTTATAATACATATCTGTATATTATTTAATTTATTTATTGATTTATATATTACTAATTGATTAATTTACTACAGCTTACTTTACTACAGCTTAACAAAGGTTAAAACTCTCAGACATTGTTTTGCTGTTCTTGAAAGTTACCTGACTTCAAGAAATGTTTGAAATTTATATTATATTTATAATTCTTAAAATTTCGATTTTTAATTCAATTTTAAAGCTGATAATTCAGCAGTGATGAAAAGCCCTTCGCATAAGGGTGACGACAATAAATGGATGAAGGCTGTTACATTGCCCGAGAATCACCCCTATGTATCTTGCTATTAGCCCTAACAGAGGAGCGAGCGTCGAGAGCCTAGAGGCGAAGCCCCTGGTACTTGAAAAAAAATATATAAATTGTTAACAATGTTATTTCAGCATTTGTCCAATTTACGTGGATATGGAATAGTTAAAATTCAATATTTTTATTGTATGTTTATACAGTCATAAACTGCATTTAAATAAATGCGAATTACAGTTATGTCTAAGAAATAAAATATAAATTTAAAAACTGTATAGTGTGATTTGCGCAATGAAATTTCATTTAAAGGCTTGTACACATGCAAGTGTATTACTCCTATGTATTTGAATGAAAGACCTTATATCGGTATCTCAAAGGAGAAGTGTTTTGTCTAAAAACAATTATGCCCACCGGACCTTTAATTCGATATGTCCTATAAATTTAATACACTTAAAGGGCCGCACACCTCTTCTGCATAGAAATCTTTTCAATCAATATGCTGATTTTTCAAGCTCGGGCGAAATTGCGTAAAACCCACTTTCAGAGTTTTCAAGATAAGCCGAAATTTCGTTATAGAGTTTCGAAGATTAAATCTTACTATCTCCGATGTTAAACGAAACTCAAACCAAGTATTAAATCCTTATACTTTCGGTTACAGGAGACTCGTGCAACACGCGTGACAGGAACACACAGATTCACAAAATTCACAATAAAAATTAAGAATCACTATTAGTTCGGGCAAGGAACAGTCGGTGGGATTATCTTTATGGACAATTATCAAATTTGTGGATATGTTAAGGGTGGCCAGAATTTGAACACCCCTACTCCGACATATCTATATATTGATCTACTCAGTGTATAAGCTCCAAATTTTGTACACATACTATTCAAGACATGGGGAAATATATTACACGATAAACTATTTTAGTTCCAGAAACCATCGACAGGTGGCGCTGTACGACAGAATGTATGCTGAAAAGACACAAAAACACATTTTAAACTCAATTTATTTGAACCTACCAAACATTCATGTGACAATGCCCTTATCGTCTCAGGTGAATGCTGCTCAATATGGTTCCCTTCTTCAAGATGTAAAATCTAAATTTTGTACTAAATTTAGTACACATACTATTCAAGGCATGGGGAAACATATTACGCGAAAAACTATTACAGTTCCAGAAACCACCGACAGGTGGCACTGTACGACCGGATGTATGCTGAAAAGACACAAAAACCAATTTTAAACTCATTTTATTTGAACCTACCAAACATTCATGTGACAATGCCCTTATCGTCTCAGGTGAATGCTGCTCAATATGGTTCCCTTCTTCAAGATGTAAAATCTAAATTTTGTACCAAATTTTGTACACATACTATTCAAGACTTGGGGAAACATATTAGGCGAAAAACTATTTCAGTTCCAGAAACCACCGACAGGTGGAACTGTATGACCGGATGTATGCTGAAAAGACACAAAAACACATTTTAAACTCATTTCATTTGAACATACCAAACATTCATGTGACAATGCCCTTATCGTCTCAGGTGAATGCTGCTCAATATGGTTTCCTTCTTCAAGATGTAAAATCTAAATTTTGTACCAAAATTTGTACACATACTATTCAAGTCATGGGGAAACATATTACGCGAAAAACTATTTCAGTTCCAGAAACCACCGACAGGTGGCGCTCTACAACAGGATGTATGCTGAAAAGACACAAAAACACATTTTAAACTCATTTTATATGAACCTACCAAACATTCATGTGACAAAGCCCTTATTGTCCAAGTTTAATGCTGCTCAATATGGTTCCCTTCTTCAAGATGAAAATCTGCATTAAGTGGAAAGCTTATTCAACTGCGGATCGTAACTGGTCGATTGAAATGCTTCTCACATGCAGAGTGATGCCTTTTTTATGTCTTCCAAGGCTGGAAGTTCCAGACCAGGTCCATATAGGCCTCGAGCTTGTGCGGCTCATGTTTATATAGCATCACAAGGTTCGAAATCCGTTTTATCTAGTTGCCACCTCATTTTTGATCGAGCAACCCCAGGGGCGACATCTGGAGAGGTCGTACCCTCTCCTACACTCTCTGACATCAGAGAGGGACTTTCCGGTATGGGGATTTAACGTACCAATATTCTGCCTAGACGAGTAGATATTTAATGACACGGGTCGAAATTCGATCCGAGCAACCCAACACCGAAAGCCAGCGTGCTACCAGAAGGCTACCTCAAGCTCGCATGCTTTTTTTTCTTTTATTATTAATATTTTTGAATTTTTTTTTATATTTTCTGTTGTACAGCGCCACCTATCGGTAATTCTGGAACTAATTTTTTTTTCGCGTAATCCGTTTCCCCATGTCTTAAATAGTATGTGTAAAAAATTTGAAGCTTTTATACTTATATATGAAGCTCGATATACAGGGAGGTTAGAGTAGGGATGTCTTAATTCTGGCCACCTGGTATACATATATATATATATATATATATATATATATATATATATATATATATATATATATATATATATATATATATATATATATACACAGGAGGGTTATAATTAAACTTCCCCCATAATGAGCGTCCTACAGCTCAAACGGGTGAATGGAATGTATTATTAATATATATATATATATATATATATATGACACGTAGCTCCCGCTTAACTTTTTCCCGAAATAATCCCTTAATTAGTAGTCAATGAACGTAGGCCTGTGGTAAATAAATACTATTAATTTCATCTAAGAGCTTTATTAGCTAACATTACGTGAAATTCAATCCAATCCGGGTGAAGTCATCATCATCTTTCGGCTCGTGACGCGACCCATGTCCAGCAGAGTGCAAATCTAAACTCTATCTGATAAAAACCTTTGTTTCAAGCTTCTAGAATACTGTCTTACGTCACCACCGAAGATTAGACTGCGGTGGTGTTATTTCCTGTCAATCCAGTCGATGACATTAATAGATTTTCCCCGATGTTTCTTCTCTCTTAATTTCTGTCGCGCGTCTCGAAATACGAAAAAC
>OU015490.1:120915501-120950501 GCA_907164885.2 Dolomedes plantarius
TATATATATATATATATATATATATATAACATGCTGCGCCCCAAACCCGAGAGGACCGATGAATTCAAGGACCCACCATGTCACAACGTAGAATTAGAAGAATTGTAGTAGTCGAGGCCAGGAGCAAAGACGTCAACAGATGAGCTTCATTAAAAGATTTATTTAGGCAGGAAACATATCTCCTCGGGTGGAGACAAAATTATAAAAACTCGAATGGTTACATCATGTTTGTTGAGCGATAGAAATCCGAGGAGTGCGTG
The DNA here is from genome assembly GCA_907164885.2 of Dolomedes plantarius. NCBI lineage: Eukaryota > Metazoa > Arthropoda > Arachnida > Araneae > Dolomedidae > Dolomedes > Dolomedes plantarius. The sequence goes on from OU015490.1 coordinate 120,915,762, forward strand.
CATCTACATGACCCAGGGTCTTTTATATACTGCTTGAGGTCTCTCGTCATGTGATCTTGAATAGGAATAATAATTGGCTAGCTATGACTCTGGTGTCAGAGGTGATGTATTATATGCGTGATTATTTGTGATATTGGAGGTGACCCTACGCAGATCTATTGTCTTTAAAATCGGAAACGAAACTAAATCAATTGCCCAAGGAAATTTTGAATAAACTAGAATTTGAAAAGGTGTTTTTAATGTTATATATATATATATATATATATATATATATAGTTTGATATTACATGTTAGTAAGTTTTTATACCTCATGTTTATTCTATAGATTCACTTCGTTTATCACAATTTTCTTAAGCATCAAATAGTCCAGTCATGAAATTCCGTGACGTTTACAACCCAACAACATTTCGCCGAAAACGCAGAAAAGTGACAAAAGATATATCTTTGCTCGTGATCTTAAAAACTAGAGAATGATCTTATGCATATCGTCTTTTATAGAGTAATAAAAATGGAAGGAAATGTGTAGTTATTGAATTTGAGTCAGACTAATTTATTTTTGCATGCAATTAACTTGCACTCTTAACTTCGCACGACAAGAGCTTTTTTTTGTCTCAAAAAGGCGCATCAAGCCTTTTTGTTTAGAAACTGAATTTAATATCCTTCCTTTCAATCTAACAAGAAGTAATTAAAAATATAACTTGCATTTTACAAGAAGGATTTTAAAAGGTTTGAAATTATGTGAACACTTAAATTCATTTTTAAGAGACTTACATGCTTTAAAGTATTTCAAACTTTAAACTAGATTCATATTAGAATGAAGAGAAATTATTTTCTCTTAAAGAAATAGTATCAAAGCTCCTGTACCTACGATGAGAATATTTTTTTCTTCTTGTCATATGGAATTTCGTTAAATTTTTTTTCGCTCGTTATTTTTTAAAAATGTCTCTGAGGTTCTCTATACGTTATCGAATACTCTTATTATAATTATATCATGTTTTCTCCAATAGAGATTTTTCTAAAAACCTTCTAGTTTCGATGTCTATAAAGTCCTTTTATCCGTAGGCCTAATTAAAAATTTACGGTAAAAGGTTTCCATTTAGGATTAAGTCATAATGCCATTTCAAAATAATTAATTCACAGATAATAACTGTATACAGTGCGTTTACGACATGAGCTGAAATTTGAACCAGAATATTTTTTTTGCTGACATTATATTTATAACAGAATATTTTTTTTGCTTGTATTTATATATATGCAAGGCTAATAATTTTACACATACAGGGTGTCCATAATTAAAGTCCCACTTTCAAAAGGCTGCAAAAAAAGAACCACTGGTCAGAACGACTTCAAACTTGAACTGAATATACTGGAAGAAGGGGAAAACGATTTTGCATAATAAAAAAAAGTTCCAAAATGTGTCAATAGATGGCACTGTAACATTTTGGAACTTTTTTTTTATTATGCCAAAGCGTTTCCTCCTTCTTCTAGTATATTCATTTCAAATTTGAAGTATTTCTGACCAGTGGTTCCTTTTTTGCAGCCTTTTGAAAGTGGGACTTTAATTATGGACACTCTGTATATAAGAGTTCCCTATAAATTATTACTATCCATGGAATCGTTATTTAATTTTATATATATATATATATGTATATATATATATATATATATATATATATATATATATATATATATATATATATATATATATATATATATATATATATATATATATATATATATATATATATTATTTTTAATGGCAGAATATAAGACAACTGTAGACAGAAAAACACAATAGAACAAGAACAAGTAACAAAACTGAACTACAGTAAGTCTATAAAGCATTCATCTTGTGCCGAGCTCTCCACTATTTTTCCCACAGGTGTCCCGAGACCAGTGCAGGGCAGTGAACCAGATGGTTTACCAGATGGTTCACATCCATTTCCTCACGAATGTTACACAATTGGCAGAGAGGACTTGAAAGCAGTTTTATTCGGTGTAGATGCTTGGAGAGGCAATCGTGGCGAGTAGCGAGACGGAAAATGGCAACAGATTTGTCTCTTGGCCATAGCGGAATATTAGTGATTTCCTCGATCCATTTCTTGTCTTTATTTTCCTCCTTTATGTTATTCCAAAAGTTCACTCTAATAGATTTTTTAACTAAACGTTTGGCGGTATAGTAAGGGATTGGTTTATCCGTTATTTGTGCAAGTTCGGTTGCCTTTTTTGCCAGAGAATCCGCTGCCTCATTTCCAAGGAGTTCGCAGTGCGCTGGCACCCATTGCAACGCAACCTCTCTATGGTTTTCAATTAGATCATTAAGAGCCAGACGAATATTTAAAATATCGGCTGACGCCGGTGCCTCAGATGAAGCAATGGTCAGGAGGGCAGGCCTGGAATCTGATAGTATAACAGCCTTTGAAAAATTTTCACTTTGACATTGGAGTTGTGACAAGGCGATCTGAATTGCTGAAATCTCCGCATCATAGGCTGTTCTATATTTTCCGACAGGAGTGTAAAAAGAGAAGAGCTTGCTGTAGACTCCAGCGCCAGCATTAATACTGTCAGTCATCATGGAACCGACCGTAAACACGTGAAGCCAGTCCTCATCTGGGTACAGATCATGAATAGTCTCCAAAGCTACTGCTTTTAGTTTTAAGTCATTTGTTTCTTCCTTAGAAACCTCACTTAAAAGGTGTGTCCTAACCGTGTACTTTCTTCCTTCAGTGTGACTTGATAAGATTTTCCTTCTTCCAGTTCAATCCTAGTTGTTCTCTCATCTCAAAAACTCTCTGAAGGAAACCATTTTGGGTTTTAAGGTTCCGTGTAGATGATGACAGAGGGCTATTCCACAAGGGAAGACAATCTGGTAGTCTTTCAATCTTTTCCCATAAAATAAGTGCCCTCTCTTCTACAGAGGCTGTTCGCACATTTTTTAGACGATTTTGGTAAGCGGTAATAAAAAATCGCTTGCTTCAAAAGAAATAATTGCAATTGTACTATGTTTTTAAAACTCAAAATTATCGTCTACGCCTTGAAAGTTTTGTTTTTATTCAAAATGGCGTTTTTAACAAAGCGGTGGTTCGAAGGCTACATTTATGCTCTTTCCGAAGAGAAATATGCATACTCTGTTATCCAAAAAGCTCTGTTATCCAAAAAGTGTGTTATCTAAAGCGTCGATAGGTAATATCGTCAACAAGAAATGAAATAAACGTCAAATTGGAGCCTCAAGTGGGACAAAAATTCCAAACAAGTATCCAAGGAAAAAACGGACATCTTCGACTATTGCAAAGGTACGTTGTTTAATGTTAAAAGAAAATCCCCCTAGTCAAAGGACAGTTGCAAAATCATTAAAATGCTCTGTGTTCACTGTAAACAAAATGATAAACGTTGATTTAAATCTTAAGAAAGCGAAAAAACGCAATGTGCATCGTCTTCTTCCAAATCATATCGCTGAACGCAGGACACGCTGCAGAATTCTATATGAGAAACACTTATCCAAAGATAAATGGAAAACAATTGTCACAATAGATGAATCATGGGTGTATTTAAATGATTGCAACAAAAAAAGAGCCATTTATTATCATAAAAGGGGAGAAAAAATTTAAGTACATGGTTCAAAGAATCGAAAGAAAGTTTTTCTAAGGGATTCATGATTGTTGCTGGCTTTTCTTATAATGGCAAGTTAAAAATAAAGAGAGTGGAAAAAAATGTCAAGATTAACTCCAAATACTATCAGGAACATATTTTATCGCCAATTTTTCTGAATGAAATACCATCGCTTTACCCACAGTGCCATCAATCTGTGAGACTCCGTCAGGACAAAGCTAGCAGTCACACATCAAAATCCACTGTAAATTTCCTAAAAGAAATGGAACAAAAAACTGATATCAAGGCCTTACCCTTCACAGATATCCCTACTAAATCTCCCGATGTATCACAACGGATTTTTGTGCTTTCGGACTTTTAAAATCTGCATTATCCAAACGTCGTCCCAAAACCCTTACAGGACTCTGGAAAGCTGTTCAGGAGGAATGGGATAGAATACCTCTTCTGACACTTCAAAAGGCATTATTATCCTGGGAATTGCGGTGTCGACAGATAGTTCAGAATAAAGGATGTCAAATAGAACATTTAAAACACTAGAATTTTATGTAATTTAGTTTTGTGAATACAATATACATTGTCTAAAAAATGTGTGAACAGCCTCTGTATAACTGATTTGATGTTCATATGTTGGGTGGATATCAAAAGTGCATAAATCGGGGTTGTCTTAACAGCTCCCGTTATAAGCCTAAAGGCTTGGTTATGGAATCTTTCCAGGGAATCCAAAACCTGTTTACTTGCCGCCACCAAAGGTTCGGAACAATAAGTGATAAGTGGCATAATATAGGAATTTTAAGTCAAATCCAAGGTTGTTCTACAGCATCCCCACTTAGAGCCAGCGACTCTTTTCATTAAGCCCCTTGGTAGCTCTTTCCAAAATATTTTTAACGTGCTCTTTCCATGTCAGATTTCGATCAAAAACAACACTAAGGTAGGAGAAGTGGGTGGTCTGAAGAACAGGAAAGTTTTGGTAAAGTAAGTCCAGCGTGATCGGTTCGTGCGTGAGGGAAAAAGTTTGATAAACAGTTTTTTCTAGATTAACTTCCATATTAATAACATGACACCAATCGCTTAATTTATTTAAAGCCTGATTTAAGGTAGTTTCAGTTTGTAGTTTAGCTTGATTTTTAGGGTTTTCGGTCCAGATATCTGCATAAAGTAGACATTTGACAATACTTATCTTCAGCAGGTCAATAATAAGATCGTTTATATAAATGTTGAAGAGTAAAAAACATGTGACGGCACCCTGAGGGAGACCAGTTTTAAGTTTCTTGAAATACGAGAAGCAATTCTCGAAGCGTACTCTACAGATACGCTGGCCGAGAAAACTTCTGAACCAATTAAACATACTCGAGTGGATACCAATATTATGCATCTTCAACAAAAGGCTTTCCCTGCAAACCTTATCATAGGCAGATTTTAAGTCTACGAAAACAGCTGAGAGAATGTGTTTCTTGTCTATATATATATATATATATATATATATATATATATATATATATATATATATATATATATATACACTCAAGAGCCAAAACATTATGACCACCCCTACATTTTGAAATGAATTCGCCTGGATGACGTGGAAGGCACGTGATCAGGTGGAAGTGGTATTTAACTGCTGCTGGAGAGTCTGAAGAATCATTCTTTCACTTACTTCTGTGTGTGATGGGAAAGGCTGCGGATCTAAGCGACTTTGATAGAGGGCAGATTGTAATGGCTCGAAGGCTCGGAACAAGTATTTCCGAAACTGCATGACTCGTGGGTTGTTCGCGACCTACAGTTGTTAGTACTTATGCAAAGTGGATGAATGACGGTGAAACCAGCAGTAGACGACATGGTGTTGGACGTCCACACGCTATAAAAGAAAAAGGTCGTCGGATACTGTCTCGCATGGTGAAGCAAAACCGGAGCCAGGCAGTGGCTCAGATGACAGCCCAATACAATGCAGGGCCAAGTAGAATAGTATCACAGCACACTGTTCAGCGAACACTGTTGGATATGGGGCTACGCAGCAAACGTCCCACTCGTATGCCTTTGCTGACCAAGCGTCATCGCCAACTGCGCCGGCGCTGGGCCCGGGAATATCGCGACTGGTCCATGGATAAGTGGGAGAGAGTTGCCTGGTCAGATGAATCACGGTTTGTCATTCATCACGCCGATGGCCGTGTCAGGATATGACGTCTTCCAGGCGAACTGTTGCTCCTTCATTGTACTGTAGGTCATACACAGGCCGGTGGTGGCGGTATTATGATTTGGGGGACTTTCTCTTGGGCGTCTCTGGGACCCATGGTTGTGGTAGAGCAGACCATGAATGCTACAGGGTATTTGAACATCATTGCGGACCAGTTGCACCCTTACATGGCATCTGTTTTTCCAGCTGGAAATGGAATCTTCCAACGGGACAACGCCCCGTGTCACAAGGCTAAAATTGTGTTGGAGTGGTTCCAGGAACATGATGCTGAATTCCAGTTAATGTCCTGGCCGCCTAACTCGCCGGATCTCAATCCGATAGAACACATTTGGGATGTCATGGGACGGCAGCTCAGAGTTCAAAGACCACCAATTCGCAATATCTCGGATTTGCGTGACCGTTGCTTAAACATCTGGTACAATCTGTCTCCGGCCATCTACCAAGGACTTGTGGCATCCATGCCAAGGCGGGTTGAAGCTGTGTTGCGCGCCAAAGGTGGGCCAACTCGTTATTGACAGGTGGTCATAATGTTTTGGCTCTTGAGTGTATGTATATATATATATATATATATATTTATGTATATATATATATATATATATATATATATATATATACAGGGTGGTCATAAATATTTTTTGCCGATATATGGACCTCTAGCGGCCGGTCCGTTCATCTGATCAAGATGAGATTTCAGATGTAGTTATTCAGAGGTATGAGCTCGGGATGCTGTGAACGGTAACAAAATAGCTCTCACGGTTACGGGTATAGGTACAGAAACTCGAAATTTTCGAAAGGCAACGCCCACTTTTCCCGTCGCAAAATGCTCAGAGGCAAAAACACTAAAGAAACACTAAAGAATGTAAAAACACTAAAGAGCGTTGGAACGATACGTGTAACACAAAACACGGACGCGCTATGCACGCACAAAAAAACAGCTCTGCGAACGGCTACAAAAACACGATCGTGGCTCACGGAGGAAATTTGCCTGTGACAGATTCAAGAAACCAATCACTGATGGCAACATAGATTGGACAAAAGAAAACTTTTATTTGGATCACGCATTTCCCATATGAGTGCCATCATCGTGTTTTTGTTGGCCGTTCGCAGAGCTGTTTTTTGTGCGTACATAACGCGTCCGTTTTGTGTGATACACGTACCGTTCCAACGCTGTTTACGGTTTTTGCATGCGCTGAGCATTTTGCGATAGGAAAAAAGTGGGCGTTGCCATTCGAAAATTTCGAGTTTCTATACCTATAATCGTAACCGTGAGAGCGACTTTGTTGCCGTTCACAGAATCCCGAGCTCATACCCCTGAATAACTATATCTGAAATCTTATCTCTATCGGTTGAACGGAACAGTCTCTAGAGGTCCATATACCGGGAACGTTTTTTTATGACCACCCTGTATGTACATACATTCATATATATATATATATATATATATATATATATATATATATATATATAATGTTATTTTTTTTGGCTTTCTTCGATGTAGCCTTGTGGTAGCTCACCCTTAGCGTGCTTTCGGTGTTGAGGGGACTAGGATCGAATCTGAACGCGCGCCATTAAATACCTCCGTGTCTATGGCAGATATGGGCACGCTAAATCTGTAGCTCGGAAAATCCGTCTATGAGGTCAGAGAGGGTGGGAGAGAGTATGATCTCCCAAGATGTCGCCCCTGGGATACTCTGTCAAAATTGAGGTTGCAACTGGTTAGGATACACTCCGACCGTTGCGGTGCTATTTAAACCGGAGCCTCACACTTCAGCCCACAGCCTTACTGGACTTGGCCTGGAACTTTCAGCCAGGGGATATTAGAAACAACAACAACAACAACATTAACAACAAAAATTTTCATTAGAGAGTAAAATCATTCCAAACAGCTAATCTCTAATAAGAACAGATAATTTTTATCAGCTGTAGAGGATAGCAGAACTAAATTATGCAGTAATGCTTCAAAGGATGGATGCTGCTACATATATAACAGCAAGAATTGACTATTATATCTACGATTACCGTACCCAGATCTGCTAACTTAGAACACATAATTCATTTAACAGATAAATAAAGCTTGCAAGAATCCAGTTATGACAACACATGATTATGAGCACCAGAAACTGTCTAAATATAAAACCGTTACACTGAAACGACTTTCATAACGAATGCTTTGCAAATACAGGGTGCGGCTGAATAGATTCCCACATTTCTGGAGGTCATTGGTAAGGAAGTTGGGGGAGGGGGAGGGCGGCGTGGGAGGTGGCAACATTTCGGGTGGATTTTCTAGGTGTCAGCAGACACCATGAGTTGGTCCGGTGAACATCGTGGTTTCGTTATCGAGGCTTTCTTTTAAAACAACTATTCTGTAATCTCGACACAGAGGACGTTTAGGACGTTATTTGGGCTCTTTGCAATTGATGCTTTTCCTGATCAAAAAACAATCCTGCGATGGGTTTCAGACGTGTAAACAAGTGGGTCTGCATTACCAAGGGTTCGTCCTCGGAGCATTACGACTCCTCAAAGTGTGTAGCGGGTCCGTAAGTCCGCTATTTGTTAGGAAGTTCCTACCATTCCCAGAGATATCCAAACGATCGAAGGAAAACTTCGGCAGTGCATTGCAAATAACGCGTGCCACCTGAGTGATGTTACTTTTAAAACCTAGTGAGACAAAACCCTGCTTGTTAGTACTTTACGAAAATATAAAGATTTTTTTCTGTAAATTGTTCCTTTCGTTTTTAATACCCTATTGAAATGTGGGAAGTTAATCTGAAGCGCCCTGTATAATATATATTAGGAACTTATCATTACAACATTGGCCCATTAACACTGCGAGGTCTTGCTAGATTCTTCATTATGGGAGCACCATTTAGGTGAACTAGCATTGCTTCCTATTAGGAGACAACATGAAAACGTCGAAGCTTACTCGGGATTTAAGTTCAAGTCCACTGCGTGGAAGCTTACGAGGCTAACCACTATACCCTGTGCTCGGCCATATATTGTTGCATATTTATAAGATATTGTTAGGAATTTTACGAGTCTATGGTAATCTTTTCAAATATGAGAATTATCGCCGAATTGGCAATGGATTTGGTGACTTATTTTGGTCGCCAAATTTGGCGATGTGGCGCCAAATGGTCCCCAAACTTCTGGACCAGAAGCTTTTGGAAATATCTAGCTGGTTGATCGATAGAGGGCGCTTTGGAAGTCTATAAATATAACTGCCATTAGCATTGGAACTCAGTATTCTTTTCTGCTGGACATCGAATGTATTGAAATCACGGCAGGCGAGTATTGTATTGAAGACTTTGTTATCCTGACTTGTATTTTTTAGAGTTTTCTGCTGTATAGAAGACAATTGCTACGTGTGTTCTGTTGAATTTGCGTATGCGCCTGAATAATTTACAGAATAATAAATTTTATTTTGTGTGTACTTTCTCAATAGATTTTAATTCAATCCTATTGAACCCAGGAAAACGGAACAATATGCATTTGTTGCATAATGGATACAGTTACTAATAGCCTATGAATCCATCTACATACAAACAACTAAAATAAAGCAAGAGAAAAGTAAATGTTTTTCTAAAGTCTGAAGACTTAGGGCCTGTTCACATAGGAGTCCGTTGCGTAGCGTTAAGGAAAAGATGACGTTGAGACGAAAATAAACCAATTAGGCGTTAAAAATTTCATTGCTAATCGTTTGGAGGTTTGTCATTGGTTAAATATATTTCAATACTATAACGCTCCGCGACGTACTCTTATGTGAACAGGCCCTATGGATATCTGCGTTATTTTATTTATTTATTTATTTTACTAATCTCAGGTTGTCTAGCAAGGATAGACAATCTCCATGAGACCAAAAATATCTAAAAAGTCTAGAAACAGTAGAGGGTCCAGAAGGACCTCGTCCTTTGTAAAACCCAAACAAGCCAAAATATAGGCAGGGGAGGCCATGTCGGCAAGGCATCAGTGGCACTCCGGGAAGATATTCTGACCCTGCCGAAAAGTGAGTGCTTTAATATGACCACTCATGAAGCGCGAGAAGGTTGTTTGATATTTTCTGGGCTTGAGCTGGAAAGACCCACCTGGACTTCTTCCAAAGTACCATGGGTGGCAAGGAGGAGTTCTCCAAAGATGGTTTTGTTCAATCTTCTTAAAGGAGTAAATCTCTCTAAAAGTAAGAGCCTCACAAGGGCTCACGTACTCCTCAGCAGCAGTCCTGGCTAAAAAGTCGGCCCTTTCAGTACCGTCGATCCCAACATGGGAAGGGATCCACTGAAAATGAATAGGGTGTCCAGATGAAATCCGGTCAAGAAGATCTAAGATGTCCAGGCTAGTCTGGTTCCCAATAATAGTCCAATTAGAGAGGTGATGAATTGAAGCACGGCTGTCAGTTAAAATCCAGACATCGTGAAATTGATCCTCAACTTGACACGCATACTGCAAGCCCTTCTTGATAGCAATAAGTTCTGATCTAAAACCCGAACAGAAATCTGGATTTTTAATTTTAAATTCCTCAGCACCCGTAGGAGTTGCTATGTGCACTCCACTACCAGAAATTCCCCCATCACCCTTGCTGCCATCGGTATATATCTTCAAAGAAGATTGAGGGATTCCAGGGATAGTCTCAAGAGCTAATTGTCTGATGAGGGCCGGAATCTCAGAATTTTTAATAACACTAGTTAAGAGACCCTCTGCGTTATACTTTGAAGCAATTAATCAGGTCATACAATGTGAATGGATAAAACTGCTCTGTTTGTATGCATGTTCCAGCAAACTGTTCATATTAACAAACAGAGACAACCGTTAAGCCCAACACTCAGTTGGACGTAAGTCTCGTAGACTTACATACAATTCGGCAAAATGTAAACACGTGACAGAACAACCTTACATAGCAACTCAGACAATATTTCCCTTCTTTCTTCAGTTCACCTTTCATTCTTTGTCATACTGTCCGCTACAGAAACAGAATAGAAGTCTAGAAAAAAAACCCAAAATAATTCAAGCAGGAAAGGAAATATTGCTGAAGATTGTTGAAGTTATGAACTATGTTTCTGTGAAGTCTATAACAGCGAAAACTTCCTGCTTGGAAAAATAAATCATAACATCACCCTACTTTGCATGATGTTTGCCTCATTTCCTCCCTCCCCCCAATATGTACAACTGTAACCAAATGGAGCGCCAATTAACTGACTAAATACACTCCATATAGCCAATGTTATGCACACACACACACACACACACAAACACACATACGCACAAAATGTAATTATTAGCTCGAAAATACATCCATTCATTCCAGAAGAAAGGCTCGGAATAATATCACCTTTCAACATTAAACGCGGGTGGGTGAGTTGGATATGTGATTACTATTTGTAAGGGTCAGCAGATTTAGGGGCTTAGGAACCTAACCCACTCCTATATTCGGAGAAATAAGCTTGTAGAAATGCAAAGGCATGCGATTCATGGGAAGTTCTGTGGCTAAGGGTTTTAAAACGATAAATTGATATTACTGGGCGAATTTCGGAAATTTAGGAAAATTGAAATTAGGAAAGGGAGTTTAAATGCTAGAATGCAGGGCATGATATTTAAAATATTACACACACACACACACACACACACACACACACATATATATATATATATATATATATATATATATATATGTAATATAATCATTACATCTCGTTCTTAAAATGCAACCTGAAAAGGAAAACTAGCTCAAATTTACATGGCTGGAGCTAGACTCAGCCTGAAAGAAATTAAAATTTTGAAACAGTCGGGTCGAATCGTTTTATTAGGAGCGATAGTAACATACGTCCTTTCATTTCAGATGCTCGGAGCGAAGTGCAATATCACCTTTCAACCTTACGCGCTAGAAGCGAGGTACATGTGGCTGTTGTTTTGAAATGTCAGCGGAATTTCGGGCTGGCGATGCGAACTCACGCCTTTCTCGGGACGTATACACGTGTAGAAATGCAACGTTTGCTGTTTTATGAGAAGTCCTGTTGCTATGGGTTTTTAAAGCGTTAAAGTAATGTTACTGGGGATTGGATTCAGGAAAGGGAATTTAACTGATAGAATGGAGGGCCTAATATTTAATTTATTACATATATATATATATATATATATATATATATATATATATATATATATATATATATATATATATATATATATATATATATATATATATATTTTCTTTTCAATACATGGAGTCCAAATGTTGTCCGTAATCTGAAATATATCTCCGGTATATAGACATTATGGAGTACCTCAGGAGTGCAAAATTAGTACAAAATTAGCAGCAGTTCCATTTTTAAGTAAATTTAAACGGCACTTAGACCGTTAATCTGTGTTACTATTAATTTGATGTAATTACCGTCATTATGTTTTTCTTAATTATAAAAACTTACGCTCCCTGACAATTTTTCTTAATTATGCGAGGAGTCATGTTCGCCGGTCACTAATTGACAACCGGAATACGACATTAATTTTTTAGAGTGAATGCCTTTTGCATTCATGTTCTTGACGACAAAAAACTTTCTACAAGGTTCAATTAGAGGAGGACATGTTTTAGATATCAGGCGTTAGTTTTTTATAATAGATTTATTTTTGTAACATTTACGACGAATTAAGGTGAGAATGATGTCGAGATTCCCATTGGAGAATGCACAATAAATTTGTGCCAAATGGACATTCATTTTCAACACTGACAAACATATCGAATTGTACTTACCAGATCTATTAAAGTCAGAATACATTATTAGACATGTTGTGATAACTGTGGTTGGGATATTTTTCTACATGCAAAGTACAATATAATAAAAATAACATAGTTCGGTTATTTTCATCAAGTTTTGTACATTTCTTAAACTAAAATGTTAACTTAAGCACTAAATTAGTGTTGTGAAAAAATAGAAGATAAGAATTGAATGTATAAAAGCATTTTTCTACTTCTTTGAACAGCAATACTAGTAAAATATATATTTAAATTTATATATATATATATATATATATATATATATATATATATATATATATATCTGATAGAAATTGTTCCTTTGATTTTACATCACTTATTTAAACAAAATACCACTGGTAATTAAATATTTCGCGAATAGGATTTATTTAGATTCTGTATGACTCGAGTAAAAGTTCTATTTTCTGTTCTTGATAGAAACGTCATTTCAAGCTATTTTACTGCAATGAAATAAAAGCAAATCTACATTCCAACAAATATCTACTTAAACTCGTAAATCCCACGTAAATTTTACAGTATATATTCTAAAGTTTTGGTTAGAAAGTGCGTATTCATTCTTTCAAACGCTTTCATAAATTTCGCGTAAATGTGAGGTTATGATTTTAAAAATCTCTTCTAGTTTCGTCCAAACAATAAAATTTAATACAGTTTAGAAACGCAAAAGTTTAACTCTGCCTCTTGCACCAAAAAATATCCCACTAAAACAGTTTATAAACCACGAAAAAATGTGATATGGTGACTAAAAAGTTACTTTCATTGCTATTTCTCCAACAAAAGCTATTTATATGCATAGATGCCTTTCGCCAGTTTTTAAGTCCTCTATGCCGTAAGAATAAATTTTCTATTTCATTTCTGTCACCATATAAGCAAGATAAGCTTCAGACGTTTCTCTGAAAGTATTATTATGGGAATACTTCTGAAAGTATTATTATGGGAATGAGAATTAAAATGGGGAGGGTTTCAGAGAAATTCTGATTCTTAAGCGTTAAACGCCAGGATTATTCACATTTAATAAGAATAGTTTGATATTAAATCGATAGATGACTCTACTTGTCCACGATTTAACACATTAGAATGGATGATTTTGGCGGGAAAGTCTACTTTGGCGGGAAAGTCAGAAAGTGCTTAGGTAAGCAGAGAAAGTTCTCGAACCATCTTCATAGCGATTTTTAGAGCGCGTTCTTCGAGGTAGCAAAAAAAGAATTAGGCAGAACGGGGATGAATTCCATTATGAAAGGAGCGTAATTGAGATCACTCTGTTTTTTGAGATGGCTGGCGTCCATGTCTTCGATATTAGATTGGAGAGTGGTTGTCTTTAATAAATGAAGGAATAACGTGATAAAAGGGATGATGGTGTGTTTAATTAAGATTACGAAGTGCTTTGCCACAACGCGGCATAACGCATGATTACAATACATGGAGAATGAATGTGATTCACCATATAATAGTGACAGTGATACCAAGTTCGACATACATGTATGTATATATATATATATATATATATATATATATATATACACTCATGGACAAAAAAATTAGCACACCAATCACATCGCTTCCACAGCTGGTGTGATGGTATGGGGTGCCATTGCCTACAATACACGGTCACCCCTAGTATTGTTCCGTGGCACCATGACAGCCCAGCGGTATGTTCATGAAATCCTGCAACCACATGTGTTGCCACTCATGCAACGGATCCCAGGAGCCATTTTTCAACAAGACAATGCTCGGCCTCATACGGCAATTGTGTAACAAGACTGTTTCCGCACTGTAACTACCCTTCCTTGGCCTGCCCGATCCCCAGATTTGTCTCCAATCGCGCATATCTGGGATCATTTGGGACGACGAGTTGGGCATCCCACGAGTTTGAACGAACTAGAGGCAAGGTTACAGCAAATATGGAACGAAATGTCTCAAGACATCATACAGAACTTGTATGACTCAATGCCCGATCGTATCGCATCGTGCATTCGCGCTAGAGGGGGTCCAACGGAGTATTAACTCCTCCGTTCTTTTGCCTTTTTCTCTGAAATAAATTATCCTTTTTCTTTGATTTTCTTATAATTTACTTATATCAAAGTACTCATTACGTATGTAAAATTTCGTTTCATTTTGACGACTCCTTCTTGGTGCGGTAATTTTTTTGTCCATGAGTGTATATATATATATATATGTCTGTGTGTGTGTATATATGTATGTATCTATATATATACATTGTGACCGAAAAATAGTAGAGCGGTTTCAAATGGTTGTAGTTATACAACAAATCATGTTATAGACATAAGCCATACGTAAAATGGAAGCGGAACAATAAAATTTTTGTGCTTCTGTTTTTTGGGTTATGTAAAAACGCAAGTGTATTCTATTCAAGTTCGAAACGATCACTGAAGTTTTTTCGTCTACCACTCCGGATGTTCTTTGATATGCATGGGAAGAGATTGAATATCGTACTGACGTCTGCAAGGTAATTTAGGGTGCACAGAGCGAAGTCTTCTGATCAGGAGGAACACTTGGAGGCTGTATCTTCAATTTGATGTATACTTCATCTCTATTCAACGCTTTGTTCCAAATCTATAACCATTTAAAACCGCAAAATTATTTTTTCGGACACACTGTATATATATATATATATATATATATATATATATATATATATATATATGACGAGCTTAATACTCATACTCCCTCTGAACCTGTTCCCATAATAATTACTCTAAATTAATGCAGTCAATAAACGTAAGCCTGTGGTAATTAAATATAATTAAAATACATCTAAATACTTTATTGCAAATATTATTAATTAACACGATTCAATCCAAGCCAAGTTTCAATCTCTCCACCTCGTGACACGCGACCGTACAATCCGAATTCTGAAAAAGCTCTGTATAACCCTTTTGTTTCATTTAGGCGCAAAACTTATCGCGCTTGCTCTGTGACGCTCATGGAATGTTCCAGCGGCTTCCATTTGATTACGTTATAATTTTACTCCGCGCAAAACCCGTACTTGCTCTAAAAATAGATTAGTTCGCTCGAACTTCATTCGCGCCACTCAAGGTTACATCTCCCAAAAACGGGGATTCCCCTAAAATCGCGGCGCGCTCGTTCTATGCTGTATGAAACTAAGGCCGTTTGGCGCCACGAAATTAATATATCCTGAAGGCCCCTTTAAAATTTTAACTTTATTATTTTCCCCTTAATTAATTCTTGACAACTTCCCCCCCCGTCCCCCAGAAGGCACACGCACAAACAGTAGCTAATTCCATGTGGCAAGTCTTCAGAAGAAAAAAAAACCACTAAAATTAAATTCAAAAATCTTATATAATCACCTACCGAAAAGAATGCTGAATTGGGCGACCGTCCCCAGTCAACACAAATCTCAGTAAAAAACCCATTAATTAAAATCAAAACCCAACCCAATGATTACAACTAAAAATGTTCTTTAACCTAAAGTTTTTCACATTCATATAAGAAACAATATCCTTTCACTTTCATTAATTAAACACCTATTCGATATTCTTCCATTTTATCTCAATCAAGTATCGCCCCTTAATCCAAAATCTAATCTAAAGGTAAGCAAAGTAACCGATTAGATTTTCCTCTAATACACGTATAAAAGCTAAAGATGTTTTAAAAGCAGGGTGACGCAATGTTCCAGAAAATTCGAGAGATCGTCTGATGTATTCCCTGGATGGTTCTCAGAGGGGTTTTGCGAGTTGGAATTGCCCTCCCCAGAGCGTCCCAGACATGCTCTATAGGGTTTAGGTCTGAAGATCTGGCTGGCCAATCCATCCGGCGAATATTCTCACTCTCTAGAAATTCGTCGACCAGAAGATCTCTATGTGGCCTCGCGTTATCGTCCATTAAAATGAACTCAGGGCCAACTGCACCCCTGAAGAGGCGAACAGAGGGCTCCAAGACCTCATCTCTATACCTCACACCAGTCACAGTGCCTCTTTCAGAGACATGGAGAGGTGTGCGGCTATCGAACATGATGCCTGCCCCGAATATTAAACCTCCTCCGCCATAATGGTCGATTTCGCAGACATTGGAAGGTAGGTAGCGGGTCCCTCGTTCTCTCCATATGAACATACGGCGAGAATCGGTGTTTAGGCTGAACCGGGACTCATCAGTGAAGAGAACGGTCGCCCATTGATCCATACTCCAATCTCTATGCTCTCTGCACCATGATAAACGGATTCTCCTGTTCGTAGAAGTGAGCGGGACGCAAACATCAGGTCTTGCAAACAACTCTCTCTCATGAAGTCTTTTGGAAACAATCACCCTTGATACACGGGTTCCTGTGGCTGCATACAAGTCACGAGAGAGCTGAGAAGCTGTAGCACTCCTTTTACGCCTCGCTATAATCGACGAATGGCGATCTTCTCTGGCCGTCGTGGCTCTTGGATGACCTTGCCCAGGTTTTCTTTCGTTGGATCCGGTATCCTGGAACTGTTTCCATAAGTTACACACGACGCTGGGCGTTAAAGTGAAGTCTCTACAAATTCAGACTTGAGATTGGCCTGCTTCTAGCCTCCCCACAATTCGCCACCTCATTCCATCATCTAAACGTTGGTTATTACTCATTTTTACTGTTACAATTTTAAATTAACCGATTGCTGCAAAATAACACCAAGAAATTCGCTGTGGTGTGCTTGCGAACGAAATGCGTCTTAACTTACGGGTGCTTATAAAACCTGTTTCTCTACTGGCTCCGCCTACACACACGTGTACGTTTACGTATTTGAAGTACAAGATTTGTATTTTTGTCTAGAAGCAGTGGCTTTACATTCAGTTCAGTTCTTTTCATGAAATTCGATAAAATATGCAAATTTTCTTAATTTATTTAACCAGTGTATATATATGCATATATTCATGTATATATATATATGTGTGTGTGTGTGTGTGTGTGTGTCTGTGTGTCTGTGAGTGTCTGTGTGTGTCTGTCTGTGAGTGTGTGTGTGTGTTAAGAATTAATTAGAAAAATAATAAAAGTTAAAATAATTTACAGGGGGGCTTCAGGGTAGTTAATTTCGTGGCGTAAATCTCCACTATTTTAATATTCGCATGGAACAAGAAAGCACCAATTCTTAATCTTATTTTAGGGGAATTCCCGTTTTTTGAATTGAACTTAATTCACGAGGTTGGAAGAACCACGTAGCGGAGTTAAGATTGATACTATAATCTAAATATAGTATCAATCTTAACTCCGCCCCGACCTCATCTTCGGTGCAACGTCATGCAGACGTCATGAGCGTGTGCTTTATAGCTTTCGACGGTTTGACACAAAAGAGCTTTAACGCAGAGAGGGATTAATTTTCGATCGGGTTGGTCACATATCGCGAGGTTCGAAATGATAGCTTGGCACATAATTAATATGGATTGAATTGAGGTAGTTTAACATTTGTAAATAAACTCTTAGGTGTATTTTAATTGTGGTTCTTTACCACAGGCCTTTATTCACTGACTGCTATTTAGAATAATTATTTAGGGGAAAAGGTTAAGATGGAGTAACGTGATATAAGACACCTTGTCATAAGCTGGAAATTAATAAGACACTTAGTGTCATATATATATATATATATATATACAGTGGAATCTCGATCGATCGTTTTCGGATCCATCGTTTTTCCGTATGTGTCGTCCATTTTATCCAGTCCCAACGATCATATTGCTTTGTTACGTTTCCGCATTTATCGTTTTTCCGCATTTATCGTTCATTTCAATCGGTCCCTTGAAAAACGATAGATCGAGATTCCACTGTATATATATATATATATATATATATATATATATATATATAATACATATATACATAAATTATATATATATACTATATATGTATGTATGTATAACTCCCTTAATGGCCGTTCTTACAAAGGGGGTATAAAATTTCCCGTTCTAAAGAGAAAATCGGAAAAATTGGTCCCGTAAGCTAAAGGTTTAAATATATCCAGATGCTTCTTCACCGTCACTGCAATGAGTATCAGATCAGTTGCATTTTTTAATTTCTTCCTGGAAGCACTCTAACAATAGTTTGAATTAGCAGGTAAAATATTAACAGCGAGTGGCTGGAGTACTCACTTCACTCGAGTTCATTAGAAATTTATCTTTTAAAGTAACGGAAGTCACCTTACATTTCTTAGTGCAAAATTGATTGCCATGGAAACGACGTTTCTTCGGATGCACCAGATGCACGCTTTTTGTTCGGCTCCATAGTAGAAAAATACTTTTAACGAAATGCAGCACAAAATCTGATGAAAAAAGAAAAGAAATACTATAGAAAAAACAAATTATAAAGTACAAAGATCCAAGAATCAAAAGTCTCAATACGTAATAACTATAACACGTATCAGCAATAATAGCTAGCGTTTTGCAGCTACAGTCCACGTTCAAAATATAAACAGTATAGAAGTGTTGAGTTAACTACTTACTGACATGGTTTGCGATAAGAATTCTGCAGTTTAAAATAGTCCGAACGGGCTTATTCAGCCCAAGTTGTGAATGTGTCAACAAATCCCAACTAGCGTCATGGGAACCTTTATTGCTTACATTTGTACGAATGCACATTTTTTATCATATCTTGAGTAATTATAGAAATTTTTTCTAAAGATTTTTTTTTAAATGTTCAGAAAAGGTGAGAGAAATAACAGACACTTTTTTAAAAAAATCGAATTTTTTTGAAGTTTTGAAGGTAGTGAGACCCCTTAACAGTCTCTCCGAAAATTCAAAAAGAAGCAAATTTTAAAACTTGCCCTAGGCACCACGATCGATCGGCCCGGCTCTGCGTATATGAAAATGATGTTCCTTATTTCAGCACCAGGGTAAGAATTGTTTAATTGGTTAGAATCAATCATATGATCCATATCCTTTTTTTTCTCATGTGATTTCGATTTAAGAGGAAATAGACCAGATTGAGTCCCGCGAAGGGTCTGCAATCTGTGACTAGGAATATAAAAACAGGCTTTATTTATTATACACAGATATATATATATATATATATATATATATATATATATATATATATATATATATATATATATATATATACTATCTACCAATAAGTATTTGGACACTTGTGATAGAAAAGAAAAGAAAACTTTATTTATATTCAATAGTCAGTTGAACCTCCACGGGAGGCAATTACATACTCAAGCCTCCGGGACA
Source organism: Dolomedes plantarius (assembly GCA_907164885.2). Taxonomy (NCBI): domain Eukaryota; kingdom Metazoa; phylum Arthropoda; class Arachnida; order Araneae; family Dolomedidae; genus Dolomedes; species Dolomedes plantarius. The sequence continues at coordinate 120,935,486 of OU015490.1, forward strand.
TGCTTTCCTCAAGTCCTTGTATGACGGCTTGTGGTATTTTCTCCCACTCGGCTTGGAGAAGACATGAAAGTTCCTTCACCGATTTTGGACGGTTCTTTCATCCCTTAATTCGCCAATCCATCTCGTCCTAGACGTTATCGATAGGGTTCAGGTCTGGGCTCTGGGCAGGCCAGTCCATTCGGTTAACCCAGTTGCCATCATTCCAAACCATTGTGGACTTTGCAATACGACAGCTGGCGTTGTCGTCCTGGAAGTAACACGAGTCCAACCTGTATAACTGCCAAAACGAAGGAAGCACACTGTCTACCAAAAATAGTGCAGTAGGCGTCGGCGTTGAGCTTACCATGAATTGGGACAAAGGGTCTAATTCCATAGCAAGAGAAACACCCCCAGACCATAATTCCACCTCCACCGAACTTTACTGTGGGCACAATGCATTCTGGCAGGAGGCGTTCTCCAGGCAGATGCCAGACCCAGACCCTGCCATCCGATGGGTAGAGGGTGAACCTTGATTCGTCGCTCCAGAATACACCTTTCCACTGATCTACGGTCCACTTTCGACGTCCTTTACAAACTATTAACCGAGCAGCGTGGTTGGATTTCGTTATCAAAGTCTTATGGGCGGCAGCACGACCATGAAATCCAAGCAGATATACTAGCTTCCTTACGGATGGTATTCATCGAAACAACACTCCCGGATGCTTGTTGATACTCCTGGGGAATGTGGTCCATCGGTTGTGTGCGGTTCTTCCGAATTTCTGTGGAAAGCCCCCGTCGGTCTGTATCTCCCAGTTTCGTGGGTCTGCCGAGTTCGGCCACATTCCGACAATCACCGCTCACCTTCCACTTCTGAATCACGTATACCACTGTCGAATTTCGGTAATTCAGCTCGCTAGATATGTTCCTTAAGGATTGGCCATTTCTGTCATACCCAACGATTACACCTTCTTCGAAATCAGATAACTTTGCACTTCAGAGAATCGTGCATGCGACTAATCCCAATGTTTTTTCCTACATGATATTTAACGGTGGAGGGCATAGCGTATACCAGGTCCTCAGATAACGTCACTTGCATGGGTGTCCAAATATTTATTGGTAGATAATGTATATATATGTGTATCATCACGGTGGCGAGGGCGTGGGAAGAAGGGGAAACGGTTGATATTCGGCCGGCCGTGCGTGACATCAAAGGTTGTTTTCGTAGTTTAATCCAACAAATTCAGTTCCCGCGCATAACAGTGTAATTGGCCGGTGAATTTTGCTGTCGCATTTGGCGTCTCAAGCCCCGAACACACAGGAACACACCGCAACTCTCGAGAAAACTTTTTATTTCTCAAATTGCTACATCTTTTTGGAGGAATCATAAATCCCAGAATCGCACACGTGTCTTGTGGCACGCCTGTTTATAACCTAATAGAAGTGTAGTCACGTGTCGCTCAAAGTCTTGCAGCCATTGGATAGCATCATGAAATCTTGGTTCTGAACAACAGGGGCTGTATAAGAGTTTACAGGGGTTATATAAAAGATTACTGAAAGTCAATTCCTTTGTTCTTGGAATCGAAATGCGTAATTAATTCGCCCAATGAAATTTAAAAGAATTTATAATTTTGAAACGGTTTTGGGGGTTTTGTATGTTATATATATATACAGTGGCACCTCGACTTACGAATTTAATTCGTTCCATGACGGAGCCCGTAACTCGAAATACTCGTATCTAGAATCAATTTTCCCTAGTGAAATGAATGGAAATGCCATTAATTCGTTCCGGGTTCCCCTAAAACACAGCAAATTTTTGTTACATGTTTTTAAATAAGAAAAATGTGTTTACAGACGACATACATTGTATAAAAAAGCAATACAATAGAATGTACTGCAATAAACTTGCATTATTAAGTGTAATGTACAACATTTACCTTGCAGATCAGACTTGAAGATGCTGATGGAAGAGCTGTACTGAAAAATTAAATCTTATTCGTTGATTTTTGACCTTTTTGCCCAGCTTTCCTCACTTTCGCTTTTATTACCAGTTACTCTCTTAAAGTGAACGAGTGAGACACGGAAGCTGGGAGATTGTTGCATCGTTCAATGTGGCTGTAGTGTCCAGATTCTTCATTCTGAGAATTGGAAGAACGTTTTCTCAGAATCCATAGAAGAGGCAGAGCTTGCGATCCTCGGACCAAGGTCATCCCATCCCTTAGAGCCCATGGGGAGTTCCAGTGTGGGAGGAGGGAATTGAAGCTATCTCTCTGCGAGAGAGGTTGGACGCTGTTCGGTTTCTGACGGCGACTCAAGTTTGGGCAGAGCAAGCTGCCCCGGGTGGTGATTGTTCAGTGTTAAAATCTCGGTTTAAGACTGGATAGTAGTCTCAGAGTAATATGTATACAATTGTATAATTATTGTACATAAAGGTTGTAAATATTATATGCTTCTTGTGTTCTCATTTAATTAGCACGTAACATGGCATTCGATGCTCAAACTAGAGGTGGGATATCTGAAGCTTGCTTGTAACCAGAATTTTACCTCGTAACTCGAAGCAAAAAATTTACCGAGAGAATGCTCGTATCTCAAAAAACTCGTAAGTCGAGGTACCACTGTATATATATATATATATATATATATATATATATATATATATATATATATATATATATGTATACATATATATATGTTTGTGTGTATGTGTATGCAAGCGTATTTATGCATTTAAATCTATACCAAAAGACGTAAATATTGTATATTAAAAACAGATCGCTGTACGTTTTCCCAAACACAAGACGTCAAGACGGATACGAAACATAAAGCAGATTGATTTCGAAATTTTGACAAGAGAACCCTGGAGGAAATAAACACATTTTTGAATATCTAGCAGTTTTGATCCGCAAAATGTTTCCAAAAGTGCCAAGGGAAGAAAGAGAAATACTCCGAGGATATTGTTTTGACAGGATAGTAACATTTAATACAGAGAGGTGCACTGAAATATTACATCCTAAAATCAGAACGTGACAATAAAACACGGGATATCTTTTTTGTGTATTATTGAGCGCTGGAGACGAGTTATACGAAATGCTGAACATTACTGAGTCAGAAAGTGCAAAAAAAAAAAAAAAGATTTCGAATATAAAATTCACACACACACACACACACATATATATATATATATATATATATATATATACATTCGTGGACAAAAAAATTAGCGCACCAAGAAATAATTGCGGGATCGTAACGAAACTTTCAATGAAGGTACATGTCGGGGAGAAATGCAAATGATTAGAAATGCAGCGTGATTGCGCATTGCGTATAGCCGGTAGAGGGCGTTGAAAATCGTACTCTGTGGAGTATAAAACAGGTAACCAAAGCTTGTTTGAGTGTGCTGAATCATTTACAAAGGAAGAGCTGAGATAGACATGCCATTACGCCGTGTTCGAAGACAATATAAGCAGTTGTCGCAGTTTGAGAGGGGGAGAATCGTCGGGATGATGGAAGCTGGGTGGTCAGCTAGGCGAGTAGCTCGTCAATTAGGCCGCTCTGATTGTGTTGTGAGGAGGTGTTGGGACCAGTGGACCCGAGAGATGTCATGTACACGAAGACCAGGCTCAGGACGCCCTCGACAGACCAGTCGTCGAGAAGACCGCCACATCGTAAGAAATGCACGCATACAGCCAACTGCTTCATCGGCAGCCATCCAGGCACAGGTAGCACCTTCACTAGGGGCCTCTGTGTCTTCTCGAACCATACGAAGGCGCCTGGCTGAAGGACAGTTGGTATCGCGGCGCCCATTACGTGTGCTGCCCTTGACGCCCACCCATCGACGCCTCCGTTTGGAGTTTTGCCGCGCACGAGAAAACTGGACTGCAGCGGAATGGAACCAGGTCGTCTTTAGCGACGAATCCAGATTCAATCTCGGCAGTGATGACAATCGTGTTCGTGTGTGGACAGCCCGTGGTGAACGCTTCAATCCTGCCTTTGCTGTACAGCGACACATCGCTCCCACAGCTGGTGTGATGGTATGGGGTGCCATTGCCTACAATACACGGTCACCCCTAGTATTGTTCGGTGGCACCATGACAGCCCAGCGGTATGTTCATGAAATCCTGCAACCACATGTGTTGCCACTCATGCAACGGCTCCCAGGAGCCATTTTTCAATAAGACAATGCTCGGCCTCATACGGCAAGGGTGTCACAAGACTGACGGTATGTTTATCGTGAAAGTTGTAAAAGTTTTATACACTAATTTTCGAAATAGTTACAAAAGCTGCTAACAGATGGCGCTCTACAACTCGTATCAGCATGGTTATATAAACTTGTAGTCTTTGCAATCACTACATCACAATCTTTTAAAAATGTCCACCATTCGCTCTATGGAGGTGGCGCAATAAAATTTGTCATCACACCCTGTAGTTTCTCAACAGAAATCAATTCAGCTGCCACATAGATCGCCGATTGAAGCTCGCCCAGCGTGATGGGATGGTTCCTGTCGACAGTACGGTTTTCGATTTTGGGCAATTTTTTTAAAACCCGGGTTTCGGGTTTGACGGTTTTTTTTTATTTAAAACCCGGGTTTTCCCGGGTTTAATTGGTTGGTTCCTGGGGGTCAATAGCAAAGAACTAAAATAATAAATAGTTTATTAGAAGCATTTAATTTATTTCAGAATTTCAAATGTAAAAAATAACAGTAAATAAATTTAACGTTAATAAACATATACATATGTATATAACATAAATAAAAATGGTACAAATATCTCATTTTTATAAAACTGCCTTACAACCATCATTGCACTCAACGTATCATCATTGAGTCGGTTTCTGAGTTTATTAGCAAAGAGACCCATTACAGAAAATGCTCGGTCTGCTTCCACCGAAGTTGGTCGAATTGTTGTTAAAGACCTGAAAAGTTTATAGACTAAAGACACCCAAGTACAAACCACAGAAAGCAGACATGGTCGTGTAGCTGAAGTATTGCGCTAACGTACGTGCTGCTGGGAATCCCCAACTCTTAAACTTTAGTTAAATATAGCTATGGCGTACGACGACACCAATATATCCATCTCACTTCGTCTCGTATTTTTTATTCATTTGTTTGAGAGCCGTACCAAGTCCGACTTGTTAAATTCGGTCTTGGTTCCAAATTAAGGAATATAATTGGTATTCTACTGTATTAGATAAATAACCAATTCCCCGGATTTACATTAAAAATTCCCCGGGTTTCGGGTTCGTAAAATCTTTGAAAAACCCGGGTTTTCGTGTTCGGGGAAACCCGGGTCAAAAGCCCTAGTAGACAGTATCTTTTAATGTGCCCTATAAAAAATAGTCACATGGACTCAGGTCCGAGGAATATGGAGGCCAATCTATGCTTGCTGCTCTTTTGCTGCTCTTAATAGCTGCTAACAACGCCATCTGTTAGCAACTTTTGTAACTATTTCGAAAATTAGTGTATAAAATTCTTACAGCTTTCAGCATACCGTTTGCTGCATTCTTCTACGGATCTTTGTTTTCGAGATTTTTAATTTTGAAATCAGAGACTTCTTCGCTGTAGTATACAAATGTAAATTACTTAATAGGAAACAAAGAATGAGTAAATAAATTTTAGGCGCTAAGCAGCACACAAAAATATTTACGATATAATAGATATTTAAAATTAAGATTACTAAAAGGGACAGATGCGACCATTTAATACTCCAGTAACCTAAAACAAGATATACAATTAAGTATTTAAGCAGAAAAAAAGTGGAGTTGGTATATTTGATGACTGGGGAGAGGTTGTGACCCCCCAACCCCGGTTAAACATGTTTTGCGCCATGGCAACACTCCCGGAGGTGGGCTATAACACCAAGACAGTTAAAAACAATTATTTAAGAAACTTTTAAGAAGAAACAGACCTGTTAAACCATAGAATTTTAATATAGAGTAATCTAAAACTTATTTACATGATGAAAATTCTTTATACCTTTTAATCATTAGGATAAACAATAATAATTTTGTAATACTAATATGTAAATACAGAAAAACAGAATACTAAGATATAAAAATACAATAATACTAAAATACTAAAATAATTACACGTTAGCAAATATTCTATCAAAAATATTAAAATACAAAAATACTTAACTCCACGCCAAGCTAGTGTCACGAATCACATAGCACACACACATTTATAGTCATAGTAGGGATTTTTAATGTCGTATTAGGGAAACTTTTGATGTTGCCAACTTTATGTTAAAACGTTTCTCGCAATCGGTATTATTTAAATTAAAAAACTGGGTTAGAATTGACATGAGGAAATAAACAGGAAAACCCTGGTCAATGGCTACTGCTATGAATTAATTTATTCTGATGTCCATAACCTTTGTGTTTGAATGTAAACGTTGGCAACGTATTAACTGGTTAATAACTACATTACGTTTAATACTTAAGTGTAGCGCGTTATTCCAATTCATAATCCTGACAGTTTTAAAGTTGTAATATTCGCGTTTATCATAAAGACAGTACGATACTAGATTTAGATTAATAACATTTAAACACAAGTCCAAAAATACCAAATTGCCTTCGCTATCTTTATCAGTCTCCACCAATTTAAGATTTTCAGGGTAAAAATTAATATCTATTTCTGTTAAGTTTTCATTAAAACATATTAGTATGTCGTCAACATATATGAAAAACATTAGTTCATTAAGAATCATAACTCCTCGTTCGTAAAAGTAAAGGTAAATATCTGTCAATGCAGACGAGCATCCTCCACCCATCGGTATACCATGTATTTGTTTAAAGAAGTTCCTACCATTATATAGTATTGTTTCATTTAGGACTAGATCTAGTAGAGCTCGATATTTATTTTCAGTTATATAAGACTTTAAATCATTTTGTTCATATAACCCAAGTATAATACTATAGAGATCTTGTAGGTTGGTGGAGTTGAATAGATCCGTCAAATCATAGCTTTTAAAGTTAGTTATATCACCTTTAACTTTTATCTGTTTTACTATTTCTAAGCTATTATTTATGAAATAGCCCCCTTCTTTACTTATTTTTTTATAAACGATTTTAAGTATACTTAAACGTTTATTATTTGCAAGAGTTAAGTACTTAACTCTTACTTACACACACACACACACACACACACACACACATATATATATATATATATATATATATATATATATATATATAAATACCTGTCCGATATTCGGGAGTCCGAATATCGGACACCTCTAATTAACGGACATTTTTAGAAGTCCCAGTCCTTCTGTATAGGACAATCCATGTTATTTCCTCTGAATAGCGGACAGGTATTTTTGATAAAATTTCAATTATTTTGGCAAACATTTCAAAATTATTCTAACAAACAAGCTAAAAATATATGCTCATGCGTCTTTACAACGAACTTTTCCCGACTCCTCCCTTTTGTCCTTGACACAATGGAATTCGACCATAAACTGTGCACAATGGCATTCTTCTGCCCTCCTCACTCTTTCTTTTTTCCTATTCTTCTCAAACTCCCCTTGTTTCTTGGAATTTAGAGGCGCGAAACCTGTTTTGGGGGGTTTAGTCGTTGGTCACTGGCGAGGCTAAAACTTTACTTGTCAATTCAGTTTAGTGTGACAGTGCAAACTGATTCCGATCGTGTTAAAATGGCGTCGAAAAGGAAGAGATTGAATTTTAAAGAAAAAATTAACGTTTTGGAAGTTGCGGAAAAGGAAAAGCTGAGCGCTCGTAGTCTTGCCGCGCGTTTCCATGTTGTTAAAACGTAGATTAGTGAACTTTTGAAGGATAAAGAAGGAATTCAAAAAATGTGGGTCGTGAATTCGAACAAAAATTTGAAAAATTTGAAGTTTCGTAAGACAGAAACAAGTGAAATTGACGAAGTGTTGATGAAATTATTCCGTTCTGCTCGTGCAAAGTACATTCCTGTAAGTGGTGTTTTGCTTCAAGAAAAAGCCAAAGAAGTCGGTGAAAGTTTGGGATTAGAAACTTTTAGGGCCTCAAATGGATGGCTGGAAAAATTCCGGACACGTCACAACATATCTTTTAAACAGATTTATGGCGAAGTAAAATCTGTAAATTCAAATGAAATAACAGATTGGATTGGAAAGCTTAAATCTTTGTGCAAAGGATATGATGACAGAAACATTTTCAGCACCGATGAGACTGGCCTCCTTTGCCGCGTCCCTCCGGACAAGACCTTATGTTTTAAGGGTAAAAAATGTAGTGACGGGATAATTTCAAAAGAGCGGCTCACTCTTTTGTTATGTTGTAACATGCTGCGAGACTTCGAAACTCCAGTTGTTATTGGAAAACCTAAGAAGCCTAGATGTTTCAAGAACATTGATGTACGAAAACTTAGTGTTTCGTGGAAGTCAAATAAGAAAGCGTGGATGACCACTGAGATAATGAGCGATTGGTTGGTGGATTTAGACAACAAAATGAAAAATAGAGAAAAATCATTCTGTTAATGGACAATGCTACTTCCCATCCTAATGATTTAAAGCTCAAAAATGTTAATTTAGTTTTCTTGCCTCCTAACACCACTTCGATGCTACAGCCACGTGATCAGGGAATTATCCGCAGCTTTAAAGTACGATACAGAAAGCTGCTTCTAAGACATGTGCTTTCACAGATTATTTCCTGAAAATCCAGCGAAGAGTTGGCAAAATCTGTATATGTTTTGGATGTAATTTCTTGAACTACGTGAGCCCTTAAAAGGGTGGAACCTGAGTGCGTTCGAAAATGTTTTATAAAGGCGAGATTTCTGAGTACAAGCGAAATGACAACTGACAGCACTACTGAAAAAAGCGAAAAAGAACTTGCGGATCTAGTAGGCAATTTGGATTCAAATGTCAGCGTTGAAGAGTATATCAAGATCGACGACGATTTATCCACTGAGGAAGAAAACCTGCATATTTCCAATTTCCTTCATCAGGACACCTCTGAAGCACTGGCCCTTTCTGAGGATGATGATGAGGAATCGCTAATAGAAGACTACAAAATGAAAGAATTTTCGGAAGCACTGAAATACAGTGAACAATTAATACAGTTCTTTCTGAACAATGAAGATTCCGAGGGACTAGCAAAGCTAAATCCCATGAAGATTGACTTTGAAAAACGGGTTTGCTGTGTAAAAAAGAGAAATCTAACTTTGTTAACAGATTTTTTGAGTAGTAATTAAAATAATTTGGCTCCTATTCATTGTATTTTGGGATTATTTAGTGCAAGATAAAAGGATTAGCACACAATTGAAAGGCAAATTAGTAATATTTTCTTACATATTTAATTTTTCCTTTTTAATGCAAACTGCAGCCGAAATTTTCAATTAAATGTGAAACAGAAGTGTAAAAACTTTTTTATAAAAACTTTGTCCTCCCGAATAGCGGACAAAACGTTTGATCCCGTGACTGTCCGCTTTTATATACCACTGTATATATATATATATATATATATATATATATATATATATATATATATATATATATATATATATATATATATATTATATATGTATATATATATATATATATATATATATATATATATATATATATATATACGTATATATATATATATATATATATATATACATATATATACATATATATATATGCATATATATATACATATATATGCATATATATATATATATATATATATATATATATATATATATATATACATACACATATATATATATATATACATACACATATATATATATATACAGTAGAGTCCGGATAATCCGAAAGTTCACTTAATCCGAAACCAACAGTCAAAACGAACTAAGGTTACAATAAAACTGCACTGATACTAAGTAATATAAAGTATATTTCTGAAAATTACAAGAAAATTCAAAGTTAGACAACAGTAGTACAATAAAGTAGGACATAGTAGAATTAACAACACGTGTTTATGTTAATGCTAAATTCAATTCTAACAGTAACAACGCATCTCTACAACTGTCGATCACTGTGACGTATTGGTACAGTGCTCGACAGTTGGAGACACATTGTTATACTGCTCGGCAGTTGTTGCGCTTTGTTGTCCTGTACTAGGCAGCATTCCGCTCTCTTATCATCCTTTTCGTCCCGAGATTTGGTTAAGTTTAGACAGACCTCATAACCTTATAAAATAAACTGTGTAATCACATGCAATATATAATATTTAGGTAATCACCCGTTACTATGTAATTTAAGTTTATTATAAGAATAATTCCGCCTAATCTGAAAAATTCGTTAATCCGAAAAGGGTCTGATCCCATTCATTTCGGATGATTGGGACTCTACTATATATATATATATATATATATATATATATATATATATATATATATATATATATATATATATATATATATATATATATATATATATATATATATATATATATATATATATATATATAAGCATATATACATATATACATATATATATATAAATATATATATATATTTATATATATATATAAATAAATATATATATATATATATATATATATATATATATATATATATATATATATATTCATATATATATATATATTCATATATATATACATATATATATATATATATATATATATATTCATATATATATATATATATTCATATATATATATATATATATATATATATATATATATATATATATATATATATATATATATATATATATTCATATATATATTGTAGCGAGCTGAGGTTCGTAGTTGCAACCAGTAGATGAACTAAACACACTAGGTATACATCAATCGTAACTTAAACAAAACAAACGCAATTTATTGAGAAAATTGATGATGAGATATATACACTGCACAGATGCAAGATGAAACTTCGGTAATCTTAAGAAATATCGCACTCGATTTAATCGGCGTGGGGCGGAGTAAGAACAATTCAGTCCGCTAGGCTAGCAGAAAACTGACTCTGCTTCAATGATGATGAAACGGCACTTCGTCCTGATGGGAAAAGGGGCTCCCCAACTATATCAACGGTGGTGACCACTGCACGCACCCGGTAGCGATGAAAATATAGAAAATAAGGAGAAGGGACTCCTCACTGGAAATTTTGGTAGCAAAGGCTACTTCCACGAAGACTAGTCTCCGAACAAAATTAGCGGAGTATGTTTACTCCTACAGGAACTTAATCGTCGCTGCAAACAGTCACAAGGGACTCTGTACCTCTAAGGGCGGCCACCCGGCTGCTCTCACACTGGATCCGCCACGGGTCAGGAACAAAAAGACTCAAGCCACGGCCAAGGGGTCCATTCTCTTTTATAGGAGAGCCTCCACCGGATATTGCATCACTCTCCAGAAAGTTTGAACGATCTAGAACAAGTGAGCAACGGAAATGGGTTTTCCGGGGCGATAATGAAATATTTTCCCTGGGTCTAAGCGGCCGCCTTTTTAGTTTGTCCTCAAAGCCAATTCAAAGAGCCTCACTTCAAAGAGCCTGAACGGACCGGTCAATGAGAAGGGGTTACCTCACGAGTCTTTTTGTGCAGGCACGCGGCGCCTCCAGGATGCTGCTTAACAACTGATAGTTCATGATTGAAAAACACCTGGAGTCTCCTGTCATTCACAATTGATGTCAACCGGTTTGTAACGACAGACTTAATCAAGAAAAATTACCGAGGCCTCCTAACGTTCTGTGGAACAAGTCTATCGGATGAACAAAGGAAAATGCCGTCAGCATTTTGCCACCTGAGTGGTCTGGTTTCTTTGATGACTCTCAGGCCGAGATAGAAGAATTTCTTTTGTTAACGGAGAGGTTGAAATGCAATACTCTACAATATACATTCATATATATATATACATACGTATATATATATATATATGTATATATATATATATATATATTCATATATATATACATACTAATATATATATATATATATATACTAGCTGAAGTGCCCGGCGATGCCCGCGATTTTAAGAATGTTTGTTAACCAAAATCAATTTAAAACTAAACACAGTATAAATAACATAGAAAAAAAACCACGTGAAATCTTATACACATGAATAAAAGGAAAACCCAATATCAAAATATATAAATTTATAATAAACTCCTCATAATTCAGCTAGATTTAGCCTTTCATCATTGGGGCAAAAAAGAAGCTGAAATTACAGGTTTAGCAGAAATTTCCAATAGAACCATGATATGACTCCAGCGCCTCTCTTAAAAAATGAAGTGCTTGATTGAGGTCTCAAACCATTCAACTCCTCTCTACATTTAACTCATATAAACATCCTCTACATATTAAATTCCTTTTCTCTCCATAATAAAATCCTCAGAATTTTGGTAGATTCAGCCTTTCATAATAGTACCACTAAAAACTGAACCATCCTCTCAAGAAATATAAATTTATTAATTTCAATAATTAAACACACACAAACGTATAAATTACACAAAAGTTTTTTAACCAACATTTGAATAATTCGTAAATGAAAAACCATATGAAAATAAAGATAATAAGAACTTCCAGAATCGAAGACCTTAATTTTTAATTAATAAAAAAACCAACATAATATGAATAAAAACGATCGTTGTTTAAAACCATATGAAAAATACGCAATTATAAAGATAATAATAAAAAAAGCATAGGAAAATAATGCGTGCGCATGAAGTTAACGTTACGATGTAAAGATAGTAATAAATATCTATATATATGAAACAGTTCCGTAACTGACTGACTGATTGACTGACAGACTGACATACAACGCACAGACCAAACCGCTGGACCTAAATTGCTGAAATTTTGCATGGCGATTCTTCATATAGTGTAGGGTTGCACTAAGAAAGTTTTTTGAAAAATTCTACTTAGATTCTTTCAAATTAAAATTTTAAGCTGTTTTTGTAACTTTTTTTAAGTTTGCATTTAAAATAATAAATTGAGGGTTATAAAATTTATATCACGAAAATTATTACAAAAATTCCTTTAAAATGAAATCTTTTTTGAATCTTTACCTCTATTTTCTGATCTTTGGTGAATTTTTACAGATTAATTTTTAGAATTTAATTTATTAAACGCTGATCACGTGATTTCTTTTTCTGGTTCTTTAAATAAATTTATCGTCAAGTAACAATGAAATAGACAAAAAATATTTTCTCTTGCTAATGCGGCAGACTATTAGACATTATCCAAAAATATTAAAATACAGTAAAAGCTATGTTCCTCAAGCTGTACTATATTAACTGTACTATATTCTTTAGTAAGTCCTATTAGATTTAGTTTGAATATTTTCTTCTACATTATTTTGTCTATAAAACTATCCCTTACGATTTTTTGTAAATATATATTTTTTATTTTTTTACATCATTTGCATACATTGATCGTCGGATTTAATATATATATATTAGCATTAATTGCATACATTGACGTTGTATTTAAGTTGAATGTACTCCGTAGCGAAGGGCGTGTTTTCAGATGGGTTGGAATAATAAAAGTTTAAAATATTGGCGCCATTTACTGCATGTCTGTGAATCGAGAGTCACATCCTTCAAAAATTGTTGGTTATTTATTAATTAAAAATATTGGAAAGTTCTTGTGTGTCGGTAACTATACTTGTCGGAACAGTTTTAAGATTTATAAATTATCAAACTACACAGGTGATAATTTGTTCGGCGTTGCCGTTTTAAGAATGTTTGTTAACCAAAATCAATTTTAAAACTAAACACAGTATAAATAACATAGAAAAAAAACATGTGAAATGTTATACACATCTCAGAATTTAGGTAGATTCAGACTTTCATCATTGTACCACTAAAAACTTAAAAATGTCAAATTGTCGAATTTTTGTTAACCAAAATCAATTTAAAAACTAAACATAGTATAAATAACATAGAAAAAAGCATGTGAAATGTGATACGCATGAATAAAAAGGAAACTGTAACGAGGAATTCGTTCCAGAAATAATTAATTTGGTTGGCCTCATTACGCACGTTAAATTAATGTAAAATCTCTAATTCTAAATAGTTGTCCCTTAAAATAAAATAGCGTAATTTCTACTCCGTTCCCTCGACGTGTGTGTTCTTGAGAATTTAGCCGTGCCCACCTCTCTTAAACCGTAAAACTTCAACCATAATTTGCTTAGCCAGGTGTTAGTCTCAGGATTCCCTTGTTAAGCTTTCACTAAAATGCAATTTTATGGCTAGTAATTGCAGGGTGTTATTATCAACATACAACTAGCCTTTGTACAGGGTATGCCGTTTTTACGTCTGTCCCCATAATTGGACCATAAAATCGGCTCTCCCTTGTTCGAAAGTTGTTTTCCCACGTGTGAACTTGGCGTCAGCTTGGCGAGAGAGCGCCTTCCGTTTAAGATCTTTCTCCCCTGGTTCGACCAATCATGCAGAGGCGCGAATTTCGTAGTATCAGGGCTAAGTCATTCACGGGCCTCCATTTTGGCGGCGCGCTCGGTGCACTCCCCTTGGTGAGGTTTCGGCATGGCCGGGTTCTTGTTATTGGCCATCAAGCGCTCGCGTAGTTTTTACTATATTTTTCCTCCGCGCTGAGGTAAGCTTCCGTACGCGTGGCACGGGTGGTCTGTCTTTGTTAATTGGCGCTTTTCTCGTTATGGTAACCCTCGTTGTCCGCGTTTTTGCAGGCATGTCCAGTGATGAGAAGAAATACCAGAGAGCCATATTTTTTTGGGAGAGAGTTGTCTCTTATATATATGGGAAGTTTAAGCACCCCATCAGTTTTGGCTCTGCCAATTCTGCATCGGGGGGCTTTTTTTTTTTACATGTTGAATGTTATTGGTCATCTTCAGTCTTTAGACCAATGCGGTCATTTTTTGTATTTCTCTGCAGCTCTGTAAATATTTTTCATATTATTCTATTATTCATATTATTTCATATTTTCATATTATTCATATTATTTCATATAAAAATATAAACACAGTATAAATAGCATAGAAAAAAAGCATACGAAATGTTATACATGTTAATAATATGAAAACCCAATTAAAAAATATAAATGTATAATAAAAACCTCAGATTTCAGCTAATTCGGTTTTTCATCATAAAAAAGCTGA